>LUGF01022881.1:136175-167521 GCA_001625245.1 Calycopis cecrops | reverse complement strand
ACATCTAAATCTAAAAATATAATTGTATATATTTAAATATATATTTAAGTAATAATATTTCTTGTGTGGCCACCTCACGTGGTACCACATAATATCAGGGTTGTGGTATTCCCAGCTAAGTACCACAACCATTAACTGAGTGGTAACCATTTTAGGGATTACCTAGTTACACTGTTGTGCATTCATTCGGTTTTTTTTTCTTTTTTTGCCTGTTTTAATATTATTGTTTAATTTAATTTTTTATTTTTTAGTTTTAGTGTTGTTATTTTATGCATGTATTGTTCTTCTTTTTTGTTCATAGTTTTAAATGTGTTAATTTATTAATGTATAACAGTGTAATTATTGAAAACCTAAATAAACTTCTATTATTATTATTATTATTATTATCATATTGCCTTTGCCCTGCCTATCTTATAAAATTATTTTTCTTCCATCCCAGGACTCGTATAATACAATATACTTGTATAGCGTAAATAAAATTATCGCGGGATTTGAACACGAAAACGCTGGCTTTAGGTGTATCTTATCCTCGCCGCATTACCACTGCGCCATCTTGTCGTCAAATATATTCTACACATAAATACGAATTATTAATCTTACCGGATTTTTTTTTCATGGTATGGGGGGGTAAACAAGCAGTCGGAGCCATATTCATGACTACCGACGCCCATAGACATCCATATAGAAACTACACAGATGCGCCTTTCTCCTTCCACTTCTATAGGCCACCGGTTACTTACACACTGCACGAAACGCGACAACACAGCTGTCACTTCACGCCGATCTCGTGTAAGCGAGAGGTACCACCCCGGCCGTGCTGGCCCAATTCGGCTGCATGCAAGCATGCAGTGTGGCACTACCTCTTACTAATGAAACTTTAAACTATATATTATTAAAGTGGTAATGATGATAAATAATGTTCACAACTTAATTTTAAACATATAGTAACAACACTGTGAATATAAAAAATGCAAATCTCAATGAAATAGTGATTTATCCTCAACGTTACTCAAACGCAACGCTCACACACGCAACCAGGGTTTACTTTAGACGCCGTTTATTATATACTCGGTGATAGGGTTGATATAAACAACCTTTGGTACCATGGATTGGAAACTCTGTGGCCTCTGTATTTTTATTTATTACAGGGGCATAAAAATGACCGAAGTTTTTAGAGAGTGTCTAATGCATATCATTAGAACCAAAGACGCATAATGGAACAGTAAGTTACCGACGTGGTCGTGCCGTCTTGCTTCGGCTACAATGCAGCAAATGTTACCAATGTCAAACAAAATCTTCATTTTTACCCCACTGCAAAGATAGGATTAAGTTTTCATTATCTAATTTACAATCCCTAGCCAAACAGATATGACGGCCATCTCTATAGAGACAAATCAACTGCGCCTTCCACTGGAATCTAGGAATAATTCCTACGCATTTAGTTTGTATAGTGTACACATATTTCAATAACAAGAATATCTCGGCGAATGCCAGCCCTATATATTAGGAAGGGTTTTTAACAATGAAGTGATTTGCATAGGTTGGAAATAATTATAGGCTCGGAGGTGAACCTACGAATTATTTATAATTTATACGAAAGAGGGTTGTGTAAGTGAAAATTACTCTTGTTCACAAACAAACTACAATAAGATATGTGTGTGTGAACTCAGGGATATGATTCATACCTTTTTGTATGATGTAGTCTAGGTTGTGTGGTCAAATCATGGGGCACATGGGATCATGTGGTTCGACCGAAGACTCCTTTAAAGACGGATGTAAAAGTTTTGGAATAACTATCCACTGCTAGGAAGCACACGCTGAGTTACGCTCTCAATGGCAGAGTGATTTGAACAAGGACACAAGCAAGTGAATGGTGAATGTTTTGAGCTACGAGGTCAAGCGTTATGGTTTGTTAATTGCAGTTGGTCAAAAGGAGAGGAGGAGGAAAAGAGGGCCAACGAGTTTGTATATTTTCATGTTTACCGATGCCCGCTTTACACTGCCGCCTTTTCTCCTCCCACCTCCATGGGACACCGGCTACTTACACATCGCACGAAATAGTGCAGCTGTCAATTTGCAGCGGTTCGTGTAAGCGAGAGGTATCTCCCGGCCGTGCCGGCCCAATTCGGCTGCATGTAAGCGTGCAGCGTGGTACCTACCTATTACAATTATTATGTGCCTTTCTGTGAATATTTTTTTCTCTTATTAAGTGAAACAGTTCTCGGACATTGTTCTGACAGGGACTATTAGACTGTTCCTTTTCGTCTTGTAGTGTCAATACCAAATTTTATTATTTCAAGAATTTATCGCAGTAAAATACTTTATTCCATATATATACTTCCATATATTTACTATAATAGGTACTTGATTCCATATCAAGCCTTGATACTGGATATACAAAGTAACGCTAAGATCTCTCGTTTCCCGTTCAAGAAATACCGCAATGCCGTATTTCTTCAAAACAATAGTTATATATTTGGTCCCACCGCTTTTAGCTTCAATTATATTTCAATTACCGCGAGCCTATAAGCCAGTGATAAGAAATTCACTTTAACACTCCGGTGTAATTCAATACGTCACAACAGGCGTCACCGGCACGCGATGTGTGGAGGTCAAACTGCTTTCATTGTTATATTTAGAGAAGTTCATGCCTCTTGCTAAGAGGTTGTAATGGAAAGGTAATAAGAGCTGTTGTAGCTGAATCGGGCTTTCACGACCGAGACTCACACGAGACTGTCCAAAAGTAATGCTATGTTTCGGGTTTCGCAAATGACAACACAGATGATCTGTTGGAGCAAGTGGCTTCAGGAGCAGCAGCACGATCTTCTGTTTTTGATAGTGTTAACGCAGCAGCCACCGATCCGAAGGAATCGTCGGTTTAGGAGTTGGGGTTCGGCCGGCGACTTTCGCGCCGCGTACCTCTTTGATTTTTTCCTCTCCGAATACATTAAGTAATGTACACGTTGACGCCATTAAAAATATTATTGAACTGGGAACACGTTTATTGAAATGCCCTAATCTCCTGCCTAACCAGATAGTAATCTAATAGTCTTTCTTAGACTGAAATTTTCAAGTAAATTTACTTGATCATTGTCAATACAAACTTGATTAATCAGGACTTATGTTCCGACTATTCCGGCTGTTTAGTTTTGGGCAACACAGATAGTTTATCCCAGTTGACGTTGTTTTTTGCGAAAAGGTCAGATCCGTTTTTGTATCTTTCCGTAATAAATTCATGAAGTAGGTACTTAATTGAAAAAAAAAAAAAAAAAATCTTTTAACTTTTTTGCTTTTCAAACATCTCGTAATAAGTTGTGGTTAATTAATGAATTATGTGTATAAACGTAATGTAAATGCTAACAAACTTTTTCGAAAGCAATTAAGTACTGGCGCTGCGATTGGTTTATTCGTTCACTAGATATTCAAAATTTACGTATGCACATTCTAAAATGAGAATTTCACTTATAGAATTATTAAAATTGTTTTGTTTTGTTTTTAAAACGTTTAGATCTCGCCAAGACTCACAACAAAAAAATTAAGTGAGTTAGTAGTAGTGAGGTTTAAAAATGTTATATCTCAAAAACAACTGATCTTTTATCAGTACAGATATCATTTTAACAGTAAAAGTTAAGTTCTGCATACTTTATGCAATATTATTTGAGCGAGCGGTAAAACGAAGTAGGTGTAAAGTGTGAGTAACTCACGGGACAGGATGATACATTAAATAATGCACTTCCCGATAGCACCGAGAAGTTGTGCGGGTAGTTGGAGAATTCGGCCAGATGCGCACTTTTACTATACCTATAGATATATCTAGTATTGTATATGTTCTTTATTTTATAGAAGAAACGAGCATTCGATCACCTGATTGTGATTACTGATTGGGGCATCCGGTAAACTTTTACAAGTGTTGACGTTATGCAGCCTTCTCCCCTCATATATCCCATCCGGTCAACAAAGTCTTCATATGCCGTACGACATGCAACAGCATAGTTGCCTCTTCACGCAGGTAACAAAAGTGCGAGGAGGACACTGACACTGCTCATATACCTACTACTTATTTGCATATACTATAGGCCGTTTTTCATGAAGACGAAAACAAATATACTTATGTTACTTTCGCCTTAACCTCTTTAAGCTCTAAACTCATATTGGGCTAAAAACAGACAGTCATAGGGAATGTAACACAGGATGGAGCTACGCTAATTCGAGCCAGTTATGAAGTACAGTTTTACAGGATTAGTACCCTCCTCCCAGGCTGTTTTTGTACCACAATTATTGTAAATTTATAAATTGTATTGTATTATATCATATTATGTAAATGTACTTGTATTTTTATATTTTTGAATTTTACATCGGATCACAACATGAGGCCCGCTGAGTTTGTTTCGCCGGTTCTTCTCAGGACAGGGCTAGGGTTGAACGGTGGTAGATTTAATTGTTGACGTTCAAAAAGTAATTCCTGTAATTCTATTTTGAATAAAAAATTTAAAAAAAAAAAGTTATCAGCGTACCTATCTCCATTTTCCTGTGCTGCGTATAGCATCATATTATTTTTTTCCTGCCGTCGATAAAGGAGTCTTTACTTCCTAAAATTATTTTACTTTTTTTTACCCTCCCCTTCTTTTATCTCCTCTTTACGCCATGCAATAGCATAGCGTAAAACAGGGTTAAAATAATGTCTACTAAAATTTTATGCATCCCACAATCAAAGAACCAAATTTCAATTTTTCCAATCGACAAAACCAATTTTGTATTTCAAAATCCATTAATCGAAGAGTTTCACAGTGATGCCATCTACCAATTAAACATGGCATCCTGTTATCTAGGACAGTAAATTTCTCGCCTGTCTTCCTTATTGGCCCTTTCGAGGTCCAACATCCGATGGGAATATTCGATACAAAAGTCGAGATTTCATATTATCTGTGCCCTTTTTTTTTGCTTTATTCCATATCAGATATTACTAAGATTACATAATATTTCTATGTATATCCAACATGAAATTGATCGCGATCGGAATTTCTATGTATATCTTGTCTTAGAATACAACATAGTGTATCTAAAGTTTATATAATACGTAAGTAGTAGAGCGACGTTATCTATTCTTGTGTCACCCGGACAAGAAGAGTAAAAATATTACAAGACTGCATTTTCGTGTTAACATGTTATACTTTATAATATTTTTGTTAATTTAATGCTACAACCGGGTAAGCTGTTCCACACACAAATCACACTCGCCGATTGATTTAGTCGCTATACAACAAGCTATTAAAAACAAGTAAAAAGATTTAATTTGAACTTGTTTACGTGTTCCAACATGAATACACCCATCACGTGTATAACATCCAACTGAATCGACAAACACGCGCGTATTAATATGTAAATGGCTTGTGTATTCTCCGCAAACACAACACGACTGGAACCGACATAGCCACCGTATCACGATAAGGGGTGGGCGGAGCGGGGTTTATCACGTGAAGATACGAAGGCGGTAAATCACCCCGCAACGCCGTGATAAATATGGCGGCCAATTTACTGCGGAACTTCAATTATGGCGTAAAATAACTACACTTTTTGTTGATTTTTTGAGTAGTCAAATACTGCAATAAAGCATTGCAGGTAAATTGGTGAAAAGCAACGCCTTACACTTACGCGTCGTTTACGTTTGTTACGCACTTTTTCTTTAGAATTATGTTCATTCTAAAGGAGGAAACTCCATTCCCGTGTCGGAATTTGTTAACACCATTTTCTTGACTACCGCACATAGACATCCGCACGGAAGCTTTATAGATGCATTGCCCTGCTTTTTCCATGACGCTGGTATTGTGTAACCTGTCCGGTCGTGCCGGTCTCAGAATGGAAGAAGTTTAATTTAGCTAGAAAGATAATTAAAAATAAACAATTGAAATTTTCGGCTTAAGCTAAATTAACCCATCCCTTCTGTCTAATAGTTTTCTATTGTATCAATAATCGTATTAACATGTAATGCTAGTGTATTAACTCTGTAAATATAACACGGCTATATAGCTTGTGATTAAAAACATTATCCTTCGTTGATAAAATAACATGAACAATCGTAAAGTGATACAAAATTCTGTCACCGGGTTTGAAATGTAAACAAGAATGTTGGTAGCGAATCGAGGGACAAATATTCGGGTCAGTGTGAATTCGTATTTCAGATCACACACAGCAGTAGATACCATTGTGAACGTGGCCACTTTGAATAACTTTCTAACACTGGGTCATCGGGCTATTTAGTCCTTCCATGACGATACAGGATGTAAAATAACCTAACATTTGATTTCAATACCCGGTGTCAAATTATCAAGACGAATCTTACAGCACCGTATGCGCTAAAATCCGTTCAGGCTGTATAATATAATTTATTACACTTTTATAGTAACAGGGGCAAACAAGCAATCAGTTATCTGATGATATGTGATCACCCACGTCCACACACATACATAGCACCAGATGTTTTGCAAATTTATTGCGGAACCTTTTTTGCTAATCGCTAGGTCGTATCGGTCCGGAAATACCGAGGGGGCCAGATGATTACAAGCTACAGATTTCGGTAATCAAGCGCACTACATTGCATTTGAAAAAAAAACGGTAGCTGACGTCGGTATACCGAGGTGCTGACTAAACAACTTTGAATTTTAACACACAATCCTGTTATGGAATTTTGGTGCAGGTATAAGTCCGAACAATTCTTCAGGATGTTGCCCGAATGCACAGCGAGCTCTCTACATAAGACATGAGTATCGAGCAGGCTGGAAGGAGCTTCATTATGCATTTGGGTCGTCTACGTTGAATACGGTCAAGTATAACATAGGAATGTATGTACATTGTATATACATACAAATCTAAAGACATGCTAATGCAATCGTGTTATAATAGAAATGTAGGCAAGTTACCCACATATTTTCAATTTTGACAGTATAGAATAACCTTGTCCAATATTTGCAGTATGACTAATGGATACACTGATATTCAAATTAGTTTTGTAGCACTCCCTAAGAGGTAGGAGAAGGGAGGTATGAGTTAGTGCCATAATGCATTACAGGCTCACATGATGACGTCATTAATTGACAGCCAAGCAGGGAAGGGGGAAAGGAGAGCATCGCATCTACGTAAGAAGTATGAGGATATCTAGGAGTGTCTACTGACAACAAATGGCCCCACCTGCTCGTTGGTCCCCTTATAAAAATATTTCATTATTATTACAATTCCTATAATATACTATTGTGTCTATCTTATTTTGTCTACGCAACAATTTTATCGATTACTTTCCGACGCTATGCCATGTTCTTGGCAATTTATATAGTTACAGAGACAAAAAAAGATACAAAATTTAATTTGCGCCAACAAGTCTGCATTAAGTTTTGTCAAAAGAAAAGTTATAAAATTATATTAAAAAAGTTCGTTCATTGTTGAATCAATGTTCAAAGACGATACTAAAATGTCTGCATACTTCGAAATAACTGAAATTAACTGGATAGGTTTTCTAAAGGGCAAGTGTGAATTCCTATCTGTCCCTAACTAGCACAATTAATTAAAATTAGGTTAACACTCGCAGAATCGTCAAATTAAATCTAGAATATTAATAACATCTCTCACTTTAAAATACCTTGTTTTTTTTTCAAATTCTGCCAGTCGTCCTATTCCGCGCCGCCGTCTGCAGATTCAGAGGGACAGGAGGAGGACCTCCCAGCTGAGCTGCTCTCTGTCTGGTCTCTGCCCCCAGCCTTGTCCGGTATGGGTAGCCCAGTTCGACATAGCCTTGGGGATCGCAAAGACATGCAAACCGTCTCACCACGTCAAGGTAGCAGCATCTTCAGTTCTCACTTAAAATACCTACTTCTTCTACATTTATTACATTTATACATGTAATAAATGTATAAGTGTAATATATAAGAAATACATGTACCGGTCCCAACGTTAGGCATAAAGTTGGGACCCGAAGGGACTAGGCCGTTCCAGGAAACGGACGCGGTATAAGATGAAAGTCCCAAGGTCAGGAATAAACTCGGGACCAGAGAGAACATAAACACAACGGAAGTCTAGGAACGCTCGGGGCCATGCACGAGGGAAACTAAAAAAAAAATTATATGAAAAAAAATATATAAAAAAAGGGAGAAGTAAAGAATAATGACATGTTTTAGTAATATAAAGGATGCTGCAACAATGATAGCAGCAGCGTGCATGGTCACCATTAAAAAAAATACCTACTTCAAGTCGTCTTAAAACGTGTTAAAGAAATATTTACTGTATTCGATGTAAGTAGGTACATACACTTGCCACATCGTCCTCCTGACGACGATTGATTGATGATAATGAAGTAGTATTATAACATGGAGCTCCTTATTTTTCCAGAAGTTAGGATAGATGTTATTAGTCCTGATTAGCCTATTTTGAACTGGTGTTAATAGCAAATAGGTACCTACTTGACACTTTAATAGTAACAGTGAAACCGGCCCTTAATCCAGTAAAACAACTACAGCATTCACGCAAACATATATGAAAGCGTTCTATAGAGTGCCTAAAAATAAAATAAATACATATACATACGTACGTACATACAACAATGGCAGCGTCCTCCTGACAGTAATAGATTGACGATGATGAAGTGGAACTCCACCTCGGAGCGGCCGTCCTGTTCCCAGTAATTAGCGGCAGTTTGTTGGCTATATGTTTGTTATTAGTTTAAGTGCTTATCTCGAGCACGCTAAATTCTCGTTAGGCGTTCGGCGGAACTGAAATGTGTTAAAGAAATAATTAATGCGACTGTATGTACTGCCGCTGGCCGTGTACTGGCACTAATTGAGTTCTTATGTTGCAGTGGCGGTCGAGAGGTTGCTTTTAAAATGTTTTCTGGTGTAGTGCTGGCTGGTGGTATATTAATTATTTTTAATAGTACAAGGGGGCAAATTCGGTGCCCATTTTATGCCTACCTACGCCCATAGACATCGGCACAGAGGTAGATAGATGTGTTGCTCTTCTTTATAGTAGTGCCGATCATATGGAAACCGCAAGTCAAGGTAGTTACAGTTATGTCAGTATCACGTTATCGACTGTACATCTGGGATAAATCTGTCCTGACTCGTCTATAATGCAAGAATGTAGTAAGATAGTAGAAAAGAAACTCAAATAATTATTTAATAATTTTATTTATTTTAGAGTATACATTAAATAAATAATAAATAAAATATATAATAATTATTATATTTATTTAATAAACCGTGATAAAATCTCATAAAGTAGTTTTATTGTAAGGAGTAATATTTTCGTCAACTTAGTTTCGAGGGCCCATGGTCCGATCCATAACATAAGAGGGTACTTCGCCCCCCTATCTATCTGGAATTTTTCTGGACACTCAACTTGATTGAATTAAACAATAAATGCTCAGGGACATCATGAAATATGACATTAAATGACTCCAATAAATATAGTTTGGGTGATATCACAGATAATGTTTAAGATGTATGACATCTAGACATAAGAATAATACCCATAAGTATGAATAATGCATGTGTTATATGTAATATCTAGTATAATGCGCCCAGCTTATTTAAGGCAATCTCCTAATGGTATGCGGCTGGGTATTTATATTTTCGGGCAAATATGCTTATAAGAATATTATAATATAGTCACAGCAGATAGCAGAAAATGGTCATAATTTACTATTGAAAGTTTTTGAAGCATTAATACAGCTAATTTTGAAGTCTTGTACCTGAATTGGATACATTGATTTCTATTGCAGTAATTCGTTATATTAATTTTTAGAGATTAATATGATTGAGTTTGATAATATTCTTGCTTAAATTTTAAGTATTTGCAAGAGTCGTGTAGGTGGGAGGTGGAAGGAAAGCAACTCATCTGTATAACCTCTATTCGGATGTCTTTGGGCGACAGTACTTATGAGTCTTCGAGTGCTCCTTTGCCCCATTACACTATAAAGCGTATCGCGCCCGCGTGCGGCGTGTGCCCGGCCTCACGAAATTCTTTACGTCCGCTGTGACGCGGCCATTATTCAAGATAACAATAAATGTTTACGTTCCATTCGTCACCATTTTTAGGATTGTTTGTTTGCTCTCGTACTTATTGCGTTGCTGTTTGATTTATATTACTTTTTGTACGTTTAATTACTTTACAAAATTAAGAAGGACCCGGGAAAGACTATGACTTTCGCATGTACGCACCATGGTCTAATTGACCGGGCACTGTCCGAAGGTGCGAAGACTTGACGGTCTTCGCAAGTCTTGACTTCGTTCTTACGTGTGTTGTGTGTATGAGAGTTATGAGTGTGTAGGAAGCAAGGCTAGTGTGTGAGCATCGAGATGTGACACTCTGTTGTCTCTGTCTAACCCGTTAGGGGACTGGCGTGAAGATGTGTTGTTGTTGTTATAAACACAGTCACATAATAGGGAAACAAAAGATTATCAGCGATGTGCATAATCGTGTCATCCGGGAGTAGTTGTCTGTCTGTGTGTGTGTGTGGACGCACAGAGGCAATCGTGTGCATCCACTCTGGTGCACTCCACAGATCGACATCGAGCTACCAAGAGTGGATACGGCATTTTTTATATGATTTTAGTTTACTTTCATTGATTCTCAAATTCATTCCCATTTATGTAAGATAAATATTTTAAGACGTTTTTGTGTTTATTTCTTTTTTCATGTTATCCGTCACTAATACGCCAATGGGAAATCCAAATTTCAAGAGAACGAAGTTCTGTATTCTCACAAACTATTTTATAAGGGTTAGTGTCCTAGTTGTATTGCATCTGAGGTATTGGTATACGCAGAGTAGAACAACCTCGTAAAAATCACGAATGAAAATCACCTACGAGAACTTTTAGAAACAATCAAAAGTTAAACAGAGTGCAAAAAAAGCAAAGCATGGAAATGTTCAGTAAAAAGTTACAAATGCGGAGTGTGGCGATAAATCATTATACGTTCAAAGGAATAAGTTGTGAAATAAAGTAAATATAGTATATACAGTAAAATACCTAAAAAAGTTATTTGCAGCCAAACTTTGTTTACTTCTATTTCCAACCCCGACCCGGTTTATTCAGTTTAAGCTTAGAAAATTTAAGCCCCAAAATATTTAAAGTACAACCTCAAATATATAATGTATCTAAAAGGCTGTACTAACGATTATGTTATACGACCCCACTACACAGCAATACTTTTGCTTTTAAACTTTCTTTAACAATTTTATTATAATTATTTTATTCTTTAAATGGCCTGCAAATGAATTTCGTGCGGTGTTTGTTTCTAGCAGTCCCGTGCAGGATATATCTGAAGATCTGCTTTATATAGATGTTTATGGACCTCTTGATTCACCAGAAGGCCAATTGCTTGTTTGCACCCCAAAAAGAAGACCACATAAGCATAAAATATCATTGGTATTTGATTATCGCTTATCGAACTGCTTATTTCGATTTTAGCTTTTATTGTGTCGTTAGTGATTCAAATTATATCTAGTAAGAATAATTTTAATCTTACTTAATTAACAAATTAATGTAATTATTAAAATTAGTAAGAAAGACTAGTAAGTCTTTCTTAGTAATTTTATGAACTTTGTGAGAATGCATGTATGTATGTTGGTACTGTTTCTCCAAAAACTCACCTGAAATTAGGCTATATCATATTGATTACAATCTTAAATAATGCATCGGCTACTTTTTATCCCATAATAACGAATTACTGTTCAGACAAATATCACTCCTTGTCTCGGAAAAGCCAATAAATGCAGCAAAGGAGGCTCTCGAGCTAATTAATTAATTATTTTCCGACACCCTTTTTTCCTCTCACCTCCCCGGGCCACCGGCTACTTACGTACCGCACGAAACGAGACACACAGCAGTCACTTTATGCCAGTCTCGTGTAAGCGCGAGGTCCCCGGTCGTGCCGGCCCAATTTGGCTGCATGCAAGCATGCAGTGCGGCACTACCTCTTACTAAGTTTTGCACGTAAACACCAAATATTTAAACTCAATAACACAGCCATTGCACAGTTTATTAGCTCTACAGTAGAGCAGCGGCGTGTCACAAATGCAAGCTGGACGAGCATTCAACACAGTTCGCTTTGTTGGACGAAATCAAAAACAAAATGCAGCAGCAATCCATATGTTATCGTCCTATTTGCGAGTGCCCCAGATGGGATAGAAATTCGTGCATGTACTGATTTATAAAGTCTAGATGAAACTTTGTAATATTTACTAGGTTTCGTGAGATTTAATTTATTTAGTTTAGATTGATTAACAACATTTAGTAGTTTTAGTTGATGACCAAATAAAAGATATGCAATATGCATCCATCATAAGTGCATAAGGTTGAGAAACCAGTGTTAGATGCCATGCATAGCATGATTACTAGGTACACTCTAATCTCTAACTCAACCAATTTGAAGCAGCCTAAACGGATGCTGTCTTATCTTACTTGTTTTGTTTATTTTTAAACTATTCGCTGTCGCATTGTGATTAAATATTTTTTTCTTTACTCGATACCACAATAAAATTATGTAATATATATGTAAGGTTGCTTAATGTAAATTAAATCCTAATGGAAAATTTAGTTGTAATTAGTGATAAGTATTGTCCTATTGTCACTCCCAGGTGTAGTGATTAGATCATTTGTTAAATACAATGAAGCCGCTCGCGCTATTAATCGATTTTAACTAAATAGCACATTAATATAAAATACCATTTTTGAAAATAATTATGCTAGGATCTTGGAGTGGGGATAGAGATTTATTTCTGGTTTAGGCATTCGTGAGAGAAACGTGTAATTGAAAGTTTGGATTGTACGTATATTTAAAATTAAAAGTGTATCAAGTGTCGAATAGATACTGTGAAAAATACGTGTACGTGTCTATATTTGTAGCCGACCCCGGTACTCCTGAAGTAAACTGTGTCCCTTTCATATATGTATAATATATTATTGAAACCGTCAAAACAAGCAATATTATTCGATGGTATTTGTGTCGTTCTCACTCAACCATAAGACACAAGTTTCAGTAACTACTTCTCATACGTTTCTTTATTGATTTCAGTAAGAAATACGTTGACCAGTTTTTACTAAAACCATTCACAATTTAGACACTAGTTTCAATTGGGTTGGTAGACAGTCAAGTCGCGTGGCTTTCTAAAGAAGAGCGCTTATTATAAACTACAGAACATTTTTGTCAAACAAAGGTAATGGCTTAAACAGTTGTCTACGTCATATATTGTACATGGAAACCTCATACCTTAAGCTACTATTTACATAAAACGTATTACAAATAGGGTTTTATACGACAAATTGTCGAAAACAAAGACCGATTCATATCACCGATTTCGCACGACTTGCCTTCAGACTATGACTCACTTAAGAGCCGAGGTGTCACAATATAAAGTCGGACTTAAAAAAACACTCGACGCCAGCACGCGAGGCCGGAGCCCTGAACAAATTACCTGGTCATGCGAGACCGCGATCCATCACCTATTTGACTCCACTCCGTTACTCTGAAGCAATTTCCTGTCCTTATCTACATTAGTCTGCACTTACGGAACGGAATTAAACCACTTGACGGATTTCTTCAATTCGATTTGTTTACGAAATTCTATTGTGCTTGTGCCCTTTTTTATTGTATGAGGGGACTTAACTAGCAGGAGGCTTTGGATACCACTACCCATTAATATACGCCTAATTTTATACAGATGTTGGCCCTCAATGGGCCACCGAAAACTAATAAGCCGCTCACGACGTGAGAAAATAGCTGTCCATTTTGCAGTGGATCACTTCAGCCTCATCTTTCCGACTTCGATGTCCAATTCTTCGGTTCTTCGGCTGCAAATCTTGCACATTTACATGATTATTATGCTATGTAAACCTTCTTAAATTCCGGAATTCCTGTTTGTAAGTGCTTATTGGCGTTAGAAATGTGATTAGTTCCCTTAAAATCTTTGTCAATAATTGTGCATGTATTGATATAAAACAACCTAACTAATGTACTTTTTATTGAACAACCTAATAAGTACCAGTAAAGTCTATTTTGTATTCGGGAGCCAAAAGTACAAGGCAATAAATATTCAAAAAATATTTTATTTCATCCTACAAATTATTTAAGTCGAAACCTACACATAACAAATTGTATTACAAAATAAATTGCTAATCAAATCATAAGATCAACTGCATAAAATTCCAATTTTTTTTAAGCGGTTGCGTAAAGGATCTCTGTTCAAGAAAGGAGTTTCAAAGACTCCTTTTCTAGACAAATTTGACGCTAAAACTCCTGACTCATAAAATGCTGAGCACACTTACTTTAACTACCAGACACAATTTCCTAGGAGGCGATGTTACAGTAGAAATAGTTTAAAACTAAAACACAGGTGATTTGAACAAGTACAAAAGTTATAGGACGTTTTCGAGTTCCGTCGCTTAAAATCACCCTTAGTTTATATAAAATAGGATAATTTTGTTGCAAGTATGCCTGCCCACCTGTGTTCAGGTTTCAGTTTGCTGAGAAGTACCCATTTGTATTCCACCTCAAACTTCATAACGTTTGAATAAAAGTGAGACAAATTTAACGACTAATGCTTATTCCGAATTACAATAGAATACTTGGTACCAGTGTTATATTATGACACTTAGCTGTAAAAATTCTAAGACATTTTTTTTGTTAGAAGAAGACGAACATTTATAAAAGACAAATATACCAATAAACAAGGCATGACGAACAACTAAGCGATTTCATAAACACGCTCTTAATAATCGCGAGGGAGTCGGCATACCGCCGTGGAATAATAATGTACCACCATTTTTATTAAATTCCAGTGGAACTCGATTTGAGCCAAAAGTTTACCACCCCTGTATAATTGTTTGAAATAGTGCGACACCATTTTTACGAGCCATAAGGCTGTGTACACACTCTAAAACTAAAAAATAAAACAAATTAGTTTAAATCTTTCAATTTTGCCTAAATTAGAAGTCACGATAAGCTGGAACAGTTTGACGCATAATTGATAGGTATGTCTAACTCTAACCCCCTTATTAATAAACATAAAATAACTTTATCCAAGTAATAACCTAGTAATAAACTAACATCTGTCAAATTCCTTATTAAAACACATAAAACGTATGAAATTTGACAGATGACAGTTTATTACTTGGAAAAAAAAAGTTAAAGGAAAGTTATTCTATGTTTATTAATAAGGTTAGAGACTAACTGCCAACATCCATAAATATTTAAAGCTTTGGCCTTTACTTGGTTCTTATTTTAAAAATCTTACGAAACATCTTTTTTTTATTAAATCAGAATAGCTGCTTGAAGTAAGAGGTAGTGCCACACTGCATGCTTGCATGCAGCCGAATTGGGCCAGCAAATCCCGCTTACACGAGACCGGCGTAAAGTGACAGATGTGCTATCGCATTTCGTACGGTGTGTAAGTAGCCGGTGGCCCATGGATGTGGGAGGAAAAATGAGGGCAGCGCATCTATGTATCCTCTATGCTGATGTCTATTGGTCTCGGTAGTCAAGAAAATGTCTCCGACTGCTAGTTTGCCCCCTTACACCATAAAAAATAATAAGTAAGTCTCAAGTCTAGTGACGTCAGATATTTGCGCATTACTGTTACTTTGGGGGGCCTAACAGCCACCAATGCATGCATGCAGTGGGCTCCAAAGTAACAGTAGTGTAATCTCTACCTACTTAATTGTTTAGATGATTTAAATTCTAAAAATAATGTAACATTGTGTAAGGGCCTTTATAAAAATATATCGTGCTAACACGTTTTTTTTTAATTACGGTGTTTTATTTACATAAGATTATGCATTTTAAAATTGCAAACTGCTAATTGCAGGTATTAAAGTGACTTATTTATATTATTATAACTCTTTTATGAATTAATAACCTTTATACATAAAAGTGTAACATATAGCAAAGCAGTAAGCACCATATTGAAGATACTGAATGTGTACTTGATCGAGTATATTTAGATGATGATATGGTCATACTAATAATGTAGGTGTGAAAGCTTACAAGCTTAACAAACGTATATAACGTTTGTTACTCTTTCACGCTAAAACTACTGAACAGCTTTTGATGAAATTTAACATATAAAGAGAAAAGTTTATAGGAGAAAATAAAATACTATTTTATAGTACATAAAGTAAATAGAATTATTTTGCGTGTATGAAGCCTCACTACTAGCGTTTTTTACATTGGATGCGAATGTAACATTCAAAAGTGTGCGCGTTTCTATGCATAAAGATGTAATAAAATTGAAAAATGTGTACATAATATAATAAATCTTTCAGGCTTTTTTTTTCTATTTAAAAGTAAACAAACACACATCTTATAACGTTGTCGCCTTGTTGGCAATTCTCCTCAGACGCAATGAAGTATAAACCTTTTCCCACCAAACCCAATAAAGACGACCTATCAGGCTTTTCCCCAAAGCAGTTAATACGAGCAACAAAAAAGACCCAACACCACCTTTACCGACGAAGGAGACGTCCTTATTTCCGATTAAAAGTTGTTTAAGATTCTGGATGGAGACGAATCTCATCCTCCACTTATCCCAGTCCTTTTATTTATAAACAAAATGTGAGACTGAAAATAAATTTTGATAGGAACGTAGTAGTGCCGGTGAGTTTTCGGTTCAATGGCGATTTATGTGACCTCAGTGTAGGAGGCCACTTAGTGACCCATATTTGCTCCAATTAAATTTTCAATAAGGCGTGTAAATACGCGGACCTTAAATAAAATCCTATTAAAGCATTAATAGGAACAAGAACTGACCTAACGAAAAAAAAAGCATTAGTGGTTTCAACATTCCTAAAAAATCTATTGAATAGGTGCTAAGGTTTCACTTGCTACTCACTAGTTTTAATATAGAACATGGTAAAAATTTTCAGAATTCGCTTATAGATAACAAGGACTGTAAATAGATATTAATACATACATTTGTAGATTGTGGGTCTTCTTCCACCGACTTTAAGACAGCCGATAGTTCACCTTCATCCATTTTGGATGGAAGTTATTCTCTCAGTTCAGCCACAGCAAATGCCATTAACCTAATTGTTTGATCAACACATTATCTTCTATAACTTGACTTCCTCTTATACAATAAAACAGTGATGCCATTCCTAGCCGAATTTCGGTTACGCTGGCCATATTTTTAGTCTTATCACCTGCGGGGGACTTAATATGAGCGCTTCCTATTCTCTAGTTCCCCTTTTCTAATGGAACGGCATGCGGCAGTGCGACATGACCTGAGAGAAATCATATGTAGGCGTGCTCTCTTTGATTAAGGACTATTTATATTATAATTGGCAAACATTAATATTAATGTTAATGCTAAATGTAAATTAATAAATGAACAGTAAAGATAATTTTAACATTTAACGCCATCTTACCTTTAATATTGGACATCTTGTTTCGTACAACAACCAATTTTAGAACGCCAAGCTAAGGCTTATCGCTGATCCTTGTCATTTAATTAACCGTTAATTTACAACATTAGCAAAGCTTTCATCTGGAGGATAATAAAAACAACTTTACGATTAAGATATTCAGTTAACCGCATCTGGCCGGAGTTCGGTAATCGGCACAATAACAAACAAAAACGACTTTGAAACATTCATTGAAAAGGAAAGTTCGCTCGTAGCCCCGGACGCGACAGATGCTGCTCGTACAACGATTTAAAGTCGTCCAAAAATATAGGTTGAATTGGTACTCTTGATCCGTAAGATATATATGAAGTGCGATAGAAAATGTAGGTTGAATTGGTACTCATGATCCGTAAGATATATATGAAGTGCGATAGAAAATGAAGGTTGAATTGGTACTCTTTATCCATAAGATATATATGAAGTGCGATAGAAAATGTAGGTTGAATTGGTACTCTTGATCCGTAAGGTATATATGAAGTGCGATAGAAAATTTAGGTTGAATTGGTACTCTTGATCCGTTAGGTATTTATGAAGTGCGATAGAAAATGTAGGTTGAATTGGTACTCTTGATCCGTAAGGTATATATGAAGTGCGATAGAAAATGTAGGTTGAATTGGTACTCTTGATCCGTAAGGTATAATATATGAAGTGCGATAGAAAATGTAGATTGAATTGGTACTCTTGATCCGAAAGGTATATAATATGACGTGCGATAGAAAATGTAGGTTGAATTGGAACCCTTATTCTAAAAGGTATATACAAAATCAAAATCAAAATCAAAATATTTTTATTAAAATAGAATTTAAAAAATTGCTTTTTGAACGTCAAAAATTTACATCTACCACCGGTTCAACCCTAGCCCCGTCCTAAGAAGAACCGGCGAAACAAACTCAGCTGGCCTCATTCATTTCTTCATTTACATACATTAAAAAAATATAATTTACATTTATTTCTGTATAGAAGTAACCTGGGAGGAGGGTACTATTCCCAAGGTGTGGTATCTGTCATAAAATCTATTACTTTGTAATATCCCTTACCACACAAGCTTTCCAACTACTTTTTTAAATTTGTTGATTGAGAGTAGAGGCGTATACATTGACCCCTAAAGGAATTCTTTACTTTGCTCTGTCTATGAAATGGTACATCTAGTTTGTGCCTGTTCCTAGTATTTCTATCATGATTAGCACTCTTCTCATTGAATTCAATAATATTCTTTCGTACATGCATAACATTTTCTAAAATGTATTGAGAGTGAACAGTCAGTATCCCAATTTCCTTAAATTTATCTCTAAGCGACGTAGTAGAGGCTAGTTTATATATTGCCCGAATAGCTCGCTTCTGCAGCACGAAAATAGCATTTATGTCGGCAGCATTTCCCCACAACAGTATGCCATAAGACATAATGCTGTGGAAGTAACTAAAATAAACTAATTTTGCAGTATATTCATCTATAATTTATCTAATTTTTCTAACTGCAAATGCTGCAGAACTAAGTCTATTCGCAAGTTTAGTGATATGGGGACCCCACTGCAGTTTAGAGTCTAGTGTTACAAAATTGTACCAGCTGATCGTCGACCATGGCTGACCGAGGTTATTAACCCCGTGATCGTTGTAGCCGCTCGGTACAAAGCATGATTACATTTTTTCGCTATTTAACTTGTTTGAAAAAAGTATTTTCGATTACTTGTCCTAAACTTTTTCTTAATAGTTTCGGATTAAGTGTAGGCACTTACAGTATAATGTGTGGTTTAATTGAATGCCTCTTGCTTTTATCTGGCTTGAATGTAGTTTAATTTAATGCCTCTCGATTGTATCAACCTTGCATAGTGTGCTATAAAAAATGTAGGTGAAATTGGCAAGCAAACGAATAGGTATCTAACCATCCTCAAGACTACTACTACTGGTTATACATATGTTCTATGGACCACCAGCTATTTATACACCACACGAATCGTCAGTATCGTATAAGTGAGAGGTAACTGCCCGGTCATGCCGACCCAATTCGGCTGCACGCATGCATGCGACGTGACACTATTTCTTACTATTTAGAAAAAAATATGCCAAGGGACTCCTGGTCCTAATGTTCTTATTCACCTTTTCATTCTTTTCATTAATTCATCACCAGAACAAATAGGTTAAGTAGGCTAGGTTGGATGATCGTGGATTATTTGCGTATTTCACAAGCTCGACGTTTTAAAAGCTTCAAGACAGTCATGGTCACGGTAGCAGATAGGAGCGAGCGCTGTAATTTTTTAATTATTAAATATGTAATTAAGGCAGAAGGTAGTTATGCATCTTGTACATGACTATTACAATTTTAATATCGTCTTCTTTTTCATTCGACAATCTTCGAAATACCCGACTAAGCGCGACACCACATTACTTAAGAACTCCTTCCCCGTTACATGTTAGCCCGAATCATCTGCAGTCATCAAGACAAAGCGACAGGCCTCAAGGCGCCGCAAGGTGGCTGACTGTAGCATTGCGTGTCGTGGTGGGGTTGCCCACCCACCACAGGACAACCTACCAACTTTGGGACAACACAATGAGCATTTTGAAGACTTTTGACGATCAAAATGCTCAGAATGCTCATTTCCCCACTTATTCTATAAAAAGACACTATTTAAGTCACAGAAGTAAAACATAACAAGTATTTCTTGTAATGATGACACTGATACCACCTACTGATACTGGTAGCTCACAACCTCATATCCAGCACATATTTCAACATGGTGCGTCGCCACTCATAATACAATTTAAAATGAGGCAATTTTGTGGTTGACTTTTTCTGTCTACTGCTGCTCTTGCCTTTATTTATTACTCTCGGCGAACGTGCTCTGGTGAATTTGTTTTCATAATATTCCTTACGACCGCCGTTAGCTACTTTAATATAAACCCTAAACGTATCCGCCCTAAGATCGCCATTCCTGTGCAGACACACTCCGGCAGTACATACGTCTATTTATTTACTTTATTACGTCTTATAATATTCTTTGTTGCTATAAGAGAAACTCATCTGTCATGAGGGAAGCGCTTTTTTAAATTGCGATTTTGCATGAGCTCTTTTTGATTATGTGCTCTACGACAATGAACTGCAGCGGGAATATAATTGAAATGAGGTTGTGGAGCGTCATTTCAATTTAATGCATGCTATTTGTGATTGAACAAATAGGTTCGAATGTTACAACCTCTGTAGTATTTCTTCGTTCTCTATTTTGAGTTGACAGGAAAAAACATTCTCGCTGCTGCCGATTCTGGTAGGGTGTATGGGTTAGTGACACCATTGAGAGATGTGAGTGAAGTGCTCTGAAACTCTCATTAGAAGACGTCAATAACTAGTCTGTTTTATTTCTAATGGTAACCATTGACACTACATCCACAGAGGGTATGGCGTATGTGAGGGTGGTTAGCCTAGCCGAACAACGCTCACTCCGTAGGTCATACAAAATTATGTTGTGTGTTTATCTACTGAGTGTTATCTAGTTTATCTGATAGTTAGGTATTATTTTATCACGGAAAAACTTCTAGACGAATTTTTATTAAAATTTGGCCCATACATAGATTTTTATTACAGATTGGAATAAAAAATAAATTAAAATAAAAAGTATTACGGCGAAAAATATCAAAGTATTCTTTGGGTATTCTACCCAAAGAAAACTTTGATATTTTTCTCTTTATATGTGGGTGAAAACAGGGGGCACAGCTAGTAGTAAAATATAACCTATGTCACTCCTTAATAATGTAGCTCTACGTTGGTAAAGAAATTTCCATGATCGGATTAGGGTTCCCTAAGATTACCCCCTAAACAAACAAAGTTTTCTAACTTTGCCTTAATATAACATTAGAATAGATTATTGAAACAAGACGCGATGTCAAGGTCGTCTCTCCATTGTATAAAGTAAGATACTTGTGTGATCCATTCAGTTACAGTACAGTTGTGACATTTACGAGCTACTCCAGAGGGATAGGTCGTCGCAGGCCACGCCAATCAAATCTCAAGCTAATCAAAGATATAACAATGAAGCCTCATTCGGTACAAGTGAGCGCCGTAACTACCGCTCCTCCATAATCAAGACGGACCCTCTACAGCCGCGTATTTCCAGTTTGATTGCGAATAAGTAATTTGCGCTACTGATTGAGGACGATTCAAATAATATCTCGTAATTGACAACCCTGACTGATTATGATATAAATTGTAAGGGTCAGTTTGAATGGCTAAAATTAAAATGTAAGGTTGAAGGCTTGTTTATATGTTTGTCACGCTTTTACGCTAAATCAATTTACAATCTTGAATATTATAAGAACTACTATTATGAAAGTGATGTGATGAATTTTCATCCATTTATGCTCAATCAACTGTAAAATATTGTACAGACGACGACTGACGTATTATTACATATTTAGTAAAACCCATAAAACAGTAAATATTTCTGTATTCAGTTTAAAATTAGTTTATTTTCCTAATTAATACTTGGTATACGACTACGATACAAAAGTAGTAAGTCATTAAAAAATATTAATGGTTTACTGCTGATATAAATTCTCAGAATCATTGCTAACAATAAAAGTGTGCAAAGAAAATAAAAATGTAATCCAAAATTATAATTCACAATTCCCTATAATTTGTATTAAAAATTCAGTCTTTTCAGTCAGCTATTTGATTTGATACAGATGAAATCGCCACCTAAAAGCCCTAATAAGACTTTAGACAAAACCGTGGAGACCGTGGAGAAGTACATATTATATTATGTTCATAAAAGGCCGATAGAAGTTACCAGTGTTGCAGATTTTAGTTAGTTATTTACCATCTATTATGTTATCTCTTATCTAGTTATTTATCTCCATTGCCATAATCTCAGAAACATCAGTTGAGAGATTCGACTATAAGAAACAAGAAATCATTCATTTTCATTTCATATCGTATCGTTTTCATTCCATTTCATTTAACGCTTCAACAAATGTCCTAAATTTTTAAACTTTTGTCATAAAATCGAGCACATAGATTCTCTGGCAGATGAAGTACACGATCTGGTTCATTTCATTTAACCCTTTTACGGCGGGACATTTGTCGCGGACCCGCGCCCCGCGCCCTGCACGGACTGTCTCCGGTAATGGCCCATTAGGTGCTCGGATGATGCGCGTGTCGACCCTTATCTCTGAGGCACATATTTGACAAGTTTGTTCTAAAAACCGGGACCCGCCAGGGTTGTGCTAAGTTGGTTATTCTTAGGTATTTTTGGAGTGAAAACTTCATTAGGTAAGTAATTCGCGTCATTAAAATGCGTCACAGAGTAAAGTCAACCTACGCTTACCTATTCGTAGCAGCTACGCAGATACACAAGTGTGTGCAAATACACAAAATTGTCACGTGATAGTTTTAAGTTTTCACTTCTATCAGCTCTCTTTAACTGTAATTTCTAGCAAAATTACTGAAGTGAAAAAATACTATAATTATATTACTCTAAAAAACTGATATACAATCATTATATAGGTTTCTTTAGGATCGACCTTACTGAAAAATCAATACGCAGAGTATATTTAAAGACTGTCACATAGACATATTAAACCAGTAACATAATTTTGTTTAAATTAATTATAAAATTATTAAAAAATATGTCTATTATTGGGCATGTCAACGTAATTGAATGGAATCATATTCCATTTGTATGGTCACAAATGAACTGTCATATTATTATAGTGACCTAACTTTAGCGATGCAAATTTATTTTATCGCAACAATATCTGGCAGTTAAAAGTAAAATATATTTGTCACCGTCTGCCAACCCTAATTTATAGGGCCTGCACCATCTGTGCCGGGACAGAGCGGGGCAAGTTACGTGAATATGCAAATGGTCATTTAAATACATTTTGTTTTTAATATAATCTTCGCGTTTCACAATGTAAACATTTAAGCTCCGCATGCATAAACCACGACTGATTCTCACATACTTGTACTATTTACACATGCGATGACACATTTATGGTCTGTGGTTTGCATATTATACTTGTGTTCATACATTACAAACACTTTGATGTGTCTAATATCGCCATCATTAACATATATCCGTTCTCTAGGATTTGCCAATCTATTCATACTGTCATACATCACAGACCAGCTATTTCATGGAGATGGTTGTCATACATAGTCAATCAGACAACTCCTCCCGTTAGAATCTTTAAGGTATAATTTAATTTTTTCCCCTAATTGTGCCCTTAATAATAAAAGTAACTGTGTAGCCTTTTGTTACACCATCCACGCAAATCATCTTTTCGAACTCTCAAATACACACGTATTAAAAGAATTATGCCAGCAATGCTTTTTTATTTTCATTTAAGTACATTAATACTAGATTATATTTCAGTGTCTTATCGTCTGCTATATTGTATACTTGTGGGACAGTGATAAGTAATGTCAGCGAGCAGTAAAGACGTCGTTAAGACGGGCTTCACTCAGCTCCAGTCGGGAATGCGGCGGCAGCTGTTCTCTCGTCGACATCACTTGAATCTCAATACTCTGGTGCGCTTCATCGAACAATATGAACAATGTTCTGCGATCAATTTCAGTGATAGCTATTGATATGACTGCTGCTAATGCCAGTTCAGTAGTAGCTATTGATACGACTGCTGCTAATGCCAGTTCAGTGATAGCTATTGATACGACTGCTGCTAATGCTAGTTCAGTGATAGCTATTGATACGACTGCTGCTAATGCCGCTTCAGTGATATCTATGGATACGACTGCTGCTAATGCCAGTTCAGTGGTAGCTATTGATACGACTGCTGCTAATGCCAGTTCAGTGAAAGCTATTGATACGACTGCTGCTAATGCCAGTTCAGTGGTAGCTATTGATACGACTGTTGCTAATGCCAGTTCAGTGATAGATAGACAGTACAGTAAGTAAGTAGGTATATTCGGCTAAGTAGATTTATTTAGTAGCATAAAACGCATGATTTCCAAGTCGAAATAACTAATATTCCCAGTAATTTTTATGCAAGATCATCAAATGAAGTAACAGTAGTTATTTGACTAATCATTTTTATTCAGCATTTACTAATTGAATTATTGGCTGGATGTGTTGACTAACGAAGATAATATGTCATTTATTATGAGTGAAAATATGACGAAGAACAAAGTTTGCCGAATGTTTATTGCTTGTGTCCATTTAAAGTGTTTATATACTTTATTCATTATAAAACATAGATAATTGGTGTTTAGGTACTAATGTATAGTACACAAACTGTATCTAGGTATGTACAGTTTTGTTTACGTAAATCTGTCTCCAGAGTCTATTAATTTTTTTCAGAATAAAATATTTTTTTTTGTCGTTGCAGGTTATATATCATCATAGTATCATATGTTCAAAATTCATCCTAATCGGTTCTATAGTTGTTGGAAAAAATGAAAGAATAACGAATTTACACGCAATATTGTACATTTATAAATATAACAATTAAATGCACAATATTAAAAATACTTACTCTCCTACCTAATTGTATCTAGTCTTAAAATCTTAAAAAGTTAAAAAATATTTCTATTATATCCATGTATGTATTAATTTACAAATGTTGTTCTAAATATGTTCTATATCTAATTTTGAGGATTTTTGTTATGTACTGATGGTAAATATAACATAATATTTATAATGCAAATACCACGATATTTAACGAGTGACATTTATGGACCTCCACAGATGACCCCTAATAAGAGACATTCAACCTCTTCAAATTATATCGTTTAAGCTTCCATAGAAAATAAAACCCAATGATATTATTACGCAAAATTGTCAATAGTACAACAAAATTGATCAGCTTAAAACTTGTTTTAATATTGTAGTCACTATGTTACAAATAAATAACTCTATTAAAATAGTAACCTCTGGTCTAACAATATTCCGACTTTTGTTTTGTTTTTTTATTGTGTTCTCACCATTCCGTTTTAATATTATGTATCAATTATACTCGTATATAATATAAACTCTTACAAAATATTTAATATCAAAGACTAATTTTAAAGATTGTCCAAAAATCTCATCTCTTAGAGAACAATTATACGTCATTTTAGAAAAGAAACCACAAGGGTCGTATAAAGATAAGCAAAAAATTGTTACTCTTCTCCGCCAAATCTTAAATAGATTAGGTATATTGTTTCTAAGTGCGTGTAAAGTTTGCTCCGACATCTTTGTTAAGATAATCTTAGTGTTGTACCCCCGGGACGTCAACAAAGAAGATTGGATGGGCAGTCAGCCAATGGCTTTTAATCCTGGGCTCTTTTTGACCCTTCTTATCTGCTAGTACGTAATAATCGCCTCCTTTGAGTTTCCTCGCGAATGGCCTGTGTAATCCTAATATCCGAGGAATTTCTGTCTGGATATTAAAATTGTATTATACCCGCTGGAAATATTGCCTATACTTTTCTGCTAGATAAAATAAGATTAAAACTTTCCTTTTCAAAATTTCTCCTTTAATTTTGTAAAAGAACAAGTGTATGACACACCGACCTGTATTTTTATAACTCAAAGTACTCAAAGTAGCTGGTGACTTATTTATAATTTATTTTACATTTCGGTGACATGCAACAATTATAGTGAAGTTGAATTAATGTTTTGGGAGAGCTATTATCCAAAAAATCTACTTCTTCATTTTGGTTTTTTATTTTATTGGCGTTCCTATGCGGCTAGAAAATTGTATATATTATCTAGTGCTAAACTAGTGTTGAAGTGGATACAAATAAAACCATATCGAACACAGAGTACCACAATACATTATCACTTCAACAGTTACAACGCCCCAACTCCTTTCTGTGGCACTTTTCTTAAAGGATGTTCGATGAATTGCAAATAGTTGTGCCTTGCTCCTATACCATGTAAATATTTAATGAATATTTCATGCAGTCGACTTTAGCCTTGTAAGATACCGAGCAACTCCAATACTTCGTGTACAATAATGTTCTGTATGTTTATTCAATTATTAGCAATCGTCATTAATATTAAAATATAACTAATAATAAATATATAATAGTTAGTTTTTGGTCACCGGCCAATAGAATTCCCATAGAATAGCACATATTGTAAATAAGTTTCAGGTGGCCCAGATATTTAGAGTTAATTCACACCAAAAGGGCGGCGAAGGGCAGCGAAGCGGAGCGCACTTTCAGTGTATTATAAATTTAAACTTTATTTTCATTTCTATAGTACTTATTATCGAATTCTCGCGTCTTCCGCGCGGATTTCAGCGACTGCTCGAGCATTCGCGGGAATCCGCGCGTCTTGTTCGAGTTTGTCATGCGATAACAAGTATTATAGTAATTATTATAAAGTTGAAATTCGTATGACACATAAACTGCGCTCCGCTTCGCTGCCCTTCGCCGCGCTTTTGGTGTGAATTGACCCTTAGATGGCGTTGGCTAAAATTGACAAGGTGATATAAATCAAACGACTACGTAACATTTGCCATAAACATTAATGACATCTCTTAAATTAAATAAATGCTTTATTATAAAAGCAACATTTTTATTCCAATAACAGCTTAATGTTTGAAATAATTGCCTGACCATGCGCCGTGCTAAAGTTAACGAGTGATATTTAAAAAGGGGGCTAACACATTGGGGGGGTATATTTCAAGGGAGTTAAAATTTTTGAAAAAGCTTTGAAAAATTCTGTGAAATAATACGAGTGGGGTGTTTTATTAAGTGCAGTCTCCGCCACTCGCTAATTGCGCAATTTGCTCGTACGCGATGTAATTCTCTTTGAAAACATTCCGACGCACCATCATTTTTGTTGCGGTAGGAGTAAATACAGCTTGAGGCCTAGAGGAGCTCATATATTGTTGATGTGCTGTAAAAAAAGTAGTCCAATTCGGTTATTTTCATTCTCTTTTGTTGAATATGAAGAGAAGGAGACGAATAAAACATTTAGACTGCTGTGTCCTCAGCACTTAAATTTGTCCTACCGCCAAATCTTCCCTCCTATATTCCGATATTTTGTTTTTTTATCCATTTTCTGATAAGACAGTTACTATAAGAAGTTATACTGCTAAGATTGCTTCCATCAGACATTTCCCACAAAAAGCGGAGATCCGAAAGTAGATATCGTTCCCCAATTCAAAACAAAGCCGCGCCCAAACTTTTATAAGCCAAATCACCAAATTTTTATAATTTTCTCTCGATACCATTTCCCCTAATCCAATGCTGAACTCCAAGTGAATTGTGGCCTTTTAGGGAACTAAATAGATAATTTGGACAGAAGTGCGGGGTAAAAATCTATGAAATGCTACGTGTGACTCACTTCGGATCTTTTATGTACAATTTATTGTAGGGGAAAAGAAGAAAAACCTCCGCTTGGACAGGCGTCGGGCAATGACCAATTTCTAACATTGGATTTGTATAGAATAAATACACAACATGAGGAAGGCTTTCGGTCCAAATATAACATAAGGTACCTACAGTTCCACACCCTTTGCGCTACCGACTCCACCGTTCGGTCTTGCCAACTTAATCTCAGCAATAAACTCTGCATCAACATTCAGCGTGCGCGCCACATATTCTTGAAATGGTGTACCATTATAGAGGCGCTCATGTGAGGTTTCTTAGCCCGTAACCATAACTCTTTTACGACGACTGGGATATGGGGTGATTACAGCTCGTGCGAGTACAGTTCTGGATGTGCTTGTTTAGTTAAATACCTACTGGTTCTTGTTCCAAATACTTTCGATGCTCTAATAATGATTCAAACTTTGTTTACAAAATCTCTTTGAAACTAAACCCACGATGACGGTATGCGCTGCAATAAACAGCTCCCAAACCACTAGTCTGATTGGAATGCGGTTTTCAGTGATGGATTATGGTTTGAGTGGTGTATGGTCTTAGATAGGTGTTACGGTAACAACTCGCTAGGGGGCGTTGCAGTAAATAACTCCCAAGCCACTGGTCTGATTGGAATACGGTTTTCAATGATGGATTTTGATTTGAGTGGTGTATGGTCTTAGATAGGTGTTAAGGTAACAACTTACCAGGGTCGTTGCAGTAAATAGTATCAGTCTTTCTCATATTTGGATAAGACGGCAGTCCGACACGACCGGAGAGAAATCAGGCGCAGTACCGACGACTTAACGTGCTGTCCAAGGTACGGGGATGTAACACCACCACCAAAGGTCCCTGATTCCGAACTGTTATTAGAAATGGAAAAATCCCAATAACAATTTTTGGTCCGACCCGGGATTCAAACCCGGGACCTCATGTCTGTGGTTGAACACGCTTACCACTAGACCACGAGGCCATGGATGAATACACACGTTACCACTACGTCAATCGGTCGTCAAAGTAAACTAAATAAAATAGCTGGAGATGCATCATCAAGATAAAATCATCTAATTAAGCTCCCGACGATACCTACAAAACTTCGATAATGAATGTCTTTGGCGACACGATATTCAATTACGAATTGTGCAATAAAAATATCAAATATTGAAGCAAGATTGAGCAAAAATACTCTCATTGCGCACTACAATCGTCTAGGAACGGCTTTAGATTCAAATCCCAAAACATTCCGTTCACGTAACACAAACGTAAATGACACAGGGGCTTATTCTCGATCGCAAAAGGGTCCACGAGAAAAACACAGCGACATCAGGTGTGTTGGCGGAGACAATCGCGCTTCATTAGGACAACTACTGCTCCCCGCGCGGGGACTTTTGTTCCCGTGTTTTGTCACAATATCGCCGATTGCAAGCGCTCGTGTGTACGTAAGAAATGATGACGGCAAATATTACTGTTTCTGTATTGGTGTGTTTATCGGATATTTAGCGTTGAGCGTTGTGGATTATATAATTGGAGGGATGCAGCATTATAGCTGAATTAGGTTGACATGATCGCAGTGATGCTTTTCGTTTACCCAAAACAGATGTGATGTGTGCTATATGTTGTTACGTTTCCTGAGGTGTGGGTGTCCTGATGGAACGGGTGGGGTAAAGGAGTAAGAGGTAATACATGCATACGAATTGGGCCGGAGGGACCGAGGTGGTAGGTACCTCTCACTTTGGTTTGACCTGCAGTGGCCCACGCCTGTCCGAAGACGGCTAGCGTACGCCAGGTGTGCCACTGCAACTCAGAGCCTGGCGGTAGGGTCTCCGCGGGCTGAATGAAGTAAGCATGGTTTTGTTGACTTTAGGTTCTGTAGGTATGAGATGCACTTATAACGCATCATGCGTTGAACCCATAACAAAAATATAACCTACTACCACAGACAGACTGACAGAACAAATTTGTTGTTAAAGATGATGTTTGAGAGCATGCTTGTGTTTAAAAATAACCCAGTATGAAATAGATAATATATCGTAGGTGATATAAGATTTAGGTGTCGCATGCACTGTATCAAATACAAAAATAATGACTCAACACCAGCCAGCACTACACAAGAAAACATTTTAAAAGCAACCTCACGACCGCCGCTGCAACATAAGAACTCAATTAGTGCCAGTACACAGCCAGCAGCAGTACATACAGTCGCATTAACTATTTCTTTAACACATTTCAGTTCCGCCGAACGCCTAACGAGAACTTAGCGTGCTCGAGATAAGCACTTAAACTAATAACAAACATATAGCCAACAAACTGCCGCTAATTACTGGGAACAGGACGGCCGCTCCGAGGTGGAGTTCCACTTCATCATCGTCAATCTATTACTGTCAGGAGGACGGTGTTGCAAGTGTATGTATGTACGTTTATTTTTTAGGCACGCCTTAGAACGCTTTCCTTTATTTTAGTGTATAAGGTGTGGTTAATTTTATTGGCTGATTTCACAGTAACTATTAAAGTGTTAAGTATCTATTTCTTATTAACACATCAAAGCAGGCTAATGGAAACTTTAACTGAATTTTATGAATCTATCCTAAACTGATAACTAACTATTCCTATTTTCTGGGCAAATGTTCGTCTTATTTTATCATCATCAATATATTATAATCCAGAGGACGGTGTTTTAAGTGTATGTACCTACTCATATCATGTATGTTTAAGTTTTAGCTTTTCTCCCGGGCTCCCAGAGATCATATCAAAGTATCTGTTGATCCTGGCGACACAAGAGTAGCAGCAATGAGAGAGAGTGGTGGGCGAATAAAATAATGTTCAGTAAATATTGTACGACTTCATGTGTTTTAACGCGAGAGATGTCGGTAGTTTTTGAGATTAAAATAAAGTGTATATAAACCTATGTACTTGATATCAGAAGTATGCAGATATTTTTCTTTACACTGCAGACTAGTAATTGGTGTAAGTTACATTTTATTTTTTTCCCTGTAACTGTATAAATTATCAAGAAGCATGGTGTCGAGAAGTAATGGAGTAAATTGTTGTGTAGACAAAATTAATAGACATATTAGTTTACAGGAGTTGGAGTAATGAAGAAAGTTTTTATAATTTATGGAACCAACGTGCAGACGGAGCCATTTCTTGCTAGCAGACAGCCCTAGTCATTCTCATACTTCTTACCTCCTTTCTCTCTTTCTCCTTCCTCCTTTCCTCCTCCCCTGCACCGCTGTCAATGTACGGCGGTATCATGTAAGCTCAATTCGGCGGCAATACAGCATGGCACTACCTCTTTCTATATTAGATAATGGCACAGCCAATTTTCGAATAGCAATCTATCCATTAATGAGTCATGCTGCAATCAATGTACAAGTGGTGATTCTCTGTTCCACAAGTGACACTTACAGTATTGTTAATTTTATCTTACGTATCTTATTATAAATTGTTTTTATTATTATTCGACTTTACCAGGTGGAAGTTTTTCGATTTGTATGTATTTATGTAGACTTGTATGTTATATTTGATCGTATTCAACGTAGAATGACCCAAATGCATAATGAAACTCCTTCCAGCCTGCTCGATACCCATACCATACGAAGAGATGT
>LUGF01022881.1:106704-134791 GCA_001625245.1 Calycopis cecrops | reverse complement strand
CTAAAATAAAATGTCAATTGAGTTTTTTGTTGTCTGAGCTATAACAGTAGTCATTATAAGTCAAGTATTGAAAACATAAGTAGAATGTTACAACATTAGTGTAGATAAAACATTTTAAAGCAACCTCACGACCGCCGCTGCAACATAAGAACTCAATTAGTGCCAGTACACGGCCAGCAGCAGTACATACAGTCGCATTAATTATTTCTTTAACACATTTCAGTTCCGCCGAACGCCTAACGAGAATTTAGCGTGCTCGAGATAAGCACTTAAACTAATAACAAACATATAGCCAACAAACTGCCGCTAATTACTGGGAACATGACGCCCGCTCCGAGGTGGAGTTCCACTTCATCATCGTCAATCTATTACTGTCAGGAGGACCGTGTTGCAAGTGTATGTATGTACGTTTATTTTTTAGGCACACCTTAGAATGCTTTCCTATATTTTAGGGTATAAGCTGTGGTTAATTTTATTGGGTTAAGGGCTGGTTTCACAGTTACTATTCGTGTTAAGTATCTATTTCTAATTAACACATCAAAATAGGCTAATGGGGACTTTAACTGAAACTTGTGAATCTATCCTAAACTGATAACTGTTTCTATTTTCTGGGCAAAATATGTCCGTGTTATAATACTACTTTATCATCATCAATATATTACAGTCCGGAAGACTGTGTTTTAAGTGTATGTACCTACTCTTATCATGTATGTTTTAGTTTTAGCTTTCCTCTCAGGCTCCCTGAGATCATATCAAAGGGTCTGTTGATATTTTTCTTTTCATAAAGCTTAAATAAAACGTAACTTACGCTAACAACAGACAGTTGTTGGTGTAAGTTACATTTTATATTTTTTAAGTCCCTGTAACTATATAAATTGTCGACACCATGTCGAGGAGAAATTCATTAAATTGTTGTGTAGACAAAATTGATAGACATATTAGTATACAGGAGTTGGAGTAATGATGAAAGTTTTTTATAATATAGGGAACCAACAAGGAGACGAAGCCATTTCTTGCTAGCCGACAGCCCTAGTCTTTCTCATACTTCTTACCTACATATGATGCCCTCCTTTTCTCCTCCCCTGCACCGCTGTCAATTTATGGCCGTATCATGTAAACTCAATTACGAGGCAATACAGCATGGCACTACCTCTTTCTATATTAGATAGTGGCACAGCCAATTTTGGAATAGCAATCTATCCATTAAATGAGTCATGCTGCAATCATTGTACATGGGGTGATTCTCTGTTCCACATTAAAAAAAACACGGATTTTATAAAAACTTACAGTATTGTTCATTTTATCTTACGTATTTTATTATAAATTGTTTTTATTATTGTTCGACATTATCAGGAGGAAGTTTTTCGATTTGTATGTATTTATGTAGACTTGTATCTTATATTTGATCGTATTCAACGTAGAACGACCTAAATACATGATGAAGCTCCTTCCAGCCTGCTCGATACTCATACCTTACGTAGAGATGTCAGCGCGCTGTGCATTCAAGGAATGTTCAGAAGAACGTTTCTTACTTATTTTCTTACCGGAATTTTGTAACAGGATTTTTCACAAAAATTCAAAATTTCATTGTCAGCATCTTAACGTATCGAGGACTATTACTATACGCTTTAAGCGTAGTTTCTTCCCCCGCACTACTAATTTATAAACTCAGCTGCCCCCTCGGTATTTTAGACCGATACGATCTATCATGCAATCGTCAAGAACACTGCTGCTGTGGGCGTGGGTGATCACTTGCAGGCTTTATCAGGCGACTGACTGCTCGTTTGTCTTACTATAAAAAGGTATTACAACCTGAACTCATTATAGCACATGAGTTGTCGTCAGATTCGTGTTGACAAATTGACACTGGGTATTAAATTCTAATGTTAGATTATTTTACATCTGGCATCGTCGTGGATGGACTAAATTGCGTCCTTGTATCAGAAAGTTACTCAACGTAGCTACGTTACAGAATGGTATCTGCTGCTGTGTGCTGAAATGTGAATTCACACTGACCCGAATATTCGTCCATACATTTGTACTTCAATTAACTACCAGCATTCTGGCTTACATTTCAAACCCGATGACAGAATTTTGTATCAGTTTACGATTGTACTTCTTGTTTTATCAACAAAGTATAATATTTTTAATTTCTTCCTTCTATACTATAAAAGAAATAATACATTTAAATAAAAACTGTGTTTGCCAATTCCGACGCGCGAGTGGAGTTTGCTCCATTAGAAAGAACATAACTCTGAAAAGAAAGATACGTAAAAAATTAAACGACATAACCTTGGTAAGGCGTAATGTTGACCAATTTAGCTACAATGTAGTAATTGCACAGGTAAAGCATGTTACTTAAAAAATCAACGAAAAGTGTAATTATTTTACGCCATAATTGAAGCTCCGCCGTAAATTGGCCGCCATATTTATCACGGTTGCGGGGTGATTTACCGCCTTCGTATCTTCACGTGATAAACCCCGCTCCGCCCACCCCTTATCGTGATACGGTGGCTATGTCGGTTCCAGTCGTGTTGTGTTTGCGGAGAATACACAAGCCATTTACATATTAATACGCGCGTGTTTGTCGATTCAGTTGGATGTTATACACGTGATGGGTGTATTCATGTTAGCACACATAAAGTCAAAAATTAGATCTTTTTACTCGTTTTAGTAGCTTGTTGTATAGCGACTGGATCGATGCTTGTATGTACAGGTACCTACCTCGCTTTTACACAGCACTGTCGTCTTTTGAGAGAGTCAGGCATTACTTATCTATAGTCCGGGTGAGCAAAGAGGGAAATAGGTTTAGTAAGAGGTAGAGACACGCTGCATTGCAGCTGGATTGGGCAGGCATGAGTGAGGTAACTGTCGCTTAGCTGATACTGGCGTGAAGTGACAGTTGAGCTGTGGCATTACGTGCGGCGTATTAGTATCCGGTGGCCCATGGAGGGGATGGAGGGAGGAACGCAACGCATCTGTATAACCTCTATACAAATGTCTATCTGCGAGGGCAGTCATGAAAATGGGTCCGACTGCTCGTTTGCTGGCTGGTTATGCTGTAAAAAAAAGGTACAAAAGGCGACAATTCCACACATGTCTTAGGGTCAACTCTCACCGAAAGCGCGGCGAAGGGCAGTGAAGCGGAGCGCACTTTCAATGTCATATGAATTTTAACTTTATTTTCATTACTATAATACTTATTATCGAATTATCGCGACTTCTGAAGCATTCCAGCGACTTCTCGAGCAGTCGCGGGAATCTGCACGCCGTCCCTACCAGGCGGGTCGCTTCGCTTCGCTGCCCTTCGCCGCTCTTTCGGTGTGAGTTGAGCCTTATGGTATATGTCACGTGACGTCGGTGGATTTCAGATGTTATGCTTTTTATCCCCTTTAATAATAATATCTGTGAACTTTGCACGCCACGTTAGTCTAGCCCCGTGATAAGTACCGTAAGGACTTGTGTTACGGGTACTAGACAACATAGTATATTTAATATGTGTTATAAATTAAATAAATATTATATATTTAAGATTTTTTATATTTAGGATGTTTATTATTGAAATACATATTATAATACATAGATAAACATGCATGACCTAGGCGGGATTCAAACCCATTTTTACTGGCGCAACATGCTCCGCTTATCCAAGCCCTGTGCCACTGCGCCAGACTGGTCGTCGAAATTAATCGAAAAATAAAATTAATAGAGTCATGTATTACTGTGATTAAAAAATGTAGTTTCTAACATTTGCAAATCTTTTTTGATTTATCTTTGTCTTAATCATGTTGTACGTTATTTAAAGTCAGACCTCATGGTCACTAAAATACTTTTGATATAACGCTAAAGGTTTTTTATTACTGGCGTAGTTAGATAAATTTTAGATACACTATATGGAATTCTAATAATAAGGACATGATAGTAATACTGACCGCGATAAAGCTCTTTCGGGTTGGATATAAGAATATCTAATCTTAGTAATATCGTTTTATTTCATAAAATAAAGCAAAAAATGGACAAAATCTCGACTTTTGTATCAAATATTCCCATCGGATATCGGACCTCGAAAGGGCCAATAAAGAAAACGGGCCAGAAATTGACTGTCCTAGATAACAGGATGCCATGTTTAATTGGTAGATAGCATTCGAAACTCTTCAATTAATGGATTCCGAAATCCAAAATTGGTTTTTTCGATTGGAAAAACTGAAAGGTTCTTCAATTGTGGGATGCATAAATTCGTAGTAGACATTATTTTAACCTTGTACGCTTTGAGGAGAAGAGTAAACTAATTTTTGGACGTGAAAACTTCTTTAGCGCCAGTAGGCAGGAAAAGAATTATGACTTTGTGTCAGCAAACATGCTATACGAAGGCTATAAATACTATAAAAAACCGGCCAAGTGCGAGTCCGACTCGCACACCGAGGGTTCTGTATGAATGGGAAGAAGAATCCAAACGTAAAACGCATGGTTTTCAAGACCTTTTTCTCTAAAACGCGTGAAGGGATTAAGCTGAAATTTTTGTCAAATACGAAGGTCAGTTACGTCTAGATGCAAAATCACAACAATCAAATCACACTTCTAAGTTAACGAAATAAAAAGTTATAGCTAATTATTCACAAATTTTGTATAAAAACGTACTTTGTCGAACTACTGACCTTTGTATTTGACAAAAATTTCAGCTTAATCCCTTCACGCGTTTTAGAGAAAAAGGTCTTGACAGACGTACAGACAGACGGACAACAGAGCGATCCTATAAGGGTTCCGTTTTTCCTCTTTGAGATACGGAACCCTAAAAACGAACTCTTCAGCTTTATATTATTAGTATAGATAGTATAGATTGGATAATCTGACTGGAAGTTTTGAGAGAGGTAAAGTCTGTATAGCGTTAGCTTCTTTAAATGTTTACGGGGCGCCCAGATCACATAAGTATTCACAAGCAGGTGACCGAATGTTCGTTTCTTCTATACAATAAAGAACATAATATACAATACTAGTTATTGTAATTACTTTACGGGTAATTTATACAATAATACATATTAAAGGCCAAAACGTATACCTTTGCTCGAAGTTTCGACTGGGTTACACCAGCCGTGGTCCCGAGCCGACTGTTGGCGGAGCCACGACTGGTGTTACCGAGTCCAATATCTTATATTAAAACCTGTAAAGTAATTACAATATGTGTAACAAACGCGATAGTCTCAAACAAGTAATACTAGGTATATCTATATAGTAAAAGTGCGCATCTGGCCGAGTTCTCCAACTGCCCGTACAACTTCCCCGTGCTATCGGGAAGTGCATTATTTCATGTATCATCCTGTCCCGTGAGTTACGCAAACTTTACACCTACTTCGTTTTACCGCTCGCTCAAATAATACCGCACACTTTAACTTAACTTTTACTGTTAAAAATAAATACATTGTAAATTTATATCTTTTGTGATATTTATGTAACGGGTACTGTAATAAAAGAACTCCGACTTCTCAGTTCTTATAAGATTTTTAAAAGCGTATCTTGGTTAGATCTTAACGGTTCAAAGCCATAGAAATCAATTTTGATCATTTTCGGAGTGAAATCTTATGTGCACATGCGTAATCTTAAAAACTAATAATCATATCGAAACATAAATATTTTATTGCTTTTGAAAAATATTATCAATTAAGCTCTACGGATTTTGAGAAAAATAAAAATTAAATATAATTTATTGTGGACTGTTACAAAAAAGGAGCCGGCCTTTTCACTAAAAATAACTTCGACTTGGATAAAAATATCTAAGTATCCAAAATTCAGCAGAAAGAATAATTCAGAAGTCATAAATTAAGTCCTGATCAATCAAGCTTTGTAATGATGAAGTAAATATATTTGAAAATTCCACCTTCAGGTTTTTTTGTTATTATCAAAAGTAACAAATACCCGAGCAAACAAAGGTAGGGCTGCTCTTAACCACATCTTCTAATATATCTCATGTGTTCTCACACGGCTTTACTGCTTTGACTGCTCTCTCTACTTCTTGGCTTATTTAAGTCATTGCAATCTTGTACCGTCTCCCGCTTTGATTAGGGAGGAAAATTGGAATTACTTCCTACTCCTCCTACTTTAATCTGATTAAATTCGTTGCGGGTTCCAAGACTGATTTAGCTTTTCCCTCGGGCTCCCTGCGGTCTTATCAAATGGTCAAATGTGGTTGCCGCTGTCGATCCTGGCGACACAGGAGTAGTAGCGGTGGGAACGAGAGGTGGGCCAAAACTCGTTAATGGTGTTGTCACAAACGGCACGAAACGCGACAGCATAACAATCACTTACGTGAGTGGGAGTAACCTTCAAGGTCACAGCCCACGTGGCTTCAATACAGCCGTCGCTCTCATTAGCTATTTTACTAAAATACTACCTCTTAGCAGGGCTATGAACCTTTCTAAATATAATTATGAAAGTTGTTTTACCCACACACATCGCGTGCCGGTGACGCCTGTTGTGACGTATTGAATTACACCGGAGTGTTAAAGTGAATGCCTTATCACTAGCTTATCAGACTCAAGGTAATTGAAATATAATTGAAGCTAAAAGCGGTGGGACTAAATATATAACTAATTATTGGTTTGGAGAAATACGGCACTGCAGTATTTTGTGAAACAAGAAATGAGAGATCTTAGCGTTACTTTGTATATCCAGTATCAAGACTTGATGTAGAATCAAATATTGGTACTGGATATACAAAGTATTTTACTACAATTAATTCTTGGAATAATGAAATGTTGGGGTTGACACGACAAGACTAAGAGCTCTATTGAGTCGTCGCCGCGTCGACTGCAGCCATCGACCTATAGCATATGGATCGACCACTGATCTTTAAAGCTGAAATGGTCGGTCTATATTGCTACAGGTTGACGACTGCCGACACGCCAGCGGCTGCCGCCTTCTCTTGTCGACGACTGAAGTTACCTCTACCGTTGACACGTGCCGCTCGTGTGTAAGAGCTCTAAAAGGAACAGTCTAATAGTCACCGTTACAACACTACGAAATACTGCTCCTGTTATAGTTTATCAATGTGTTTCTTATTAGGGTAGGGCCATTTTTTTAGTATCCTTAAGGAGGTCGAGCGATCGACCAATTGAAGACTACCAATCGACTCCATAGAGGTAAAATACAATGGGACAATACGCATAATTGCTATGTGCGGATCCTCATCTCCTCCTCTCCTTGTATGGACTAACTTATAAACCACAACATTTCGTGTGGTTGCATCATTTACTCTCTCTCCATCTCACTCCACCATTGATGAAAATAGTGTGAATAATATGACAGACTGAGTTCACTTACACGTCTTATCGTAGTTTGTTTGTGAACAAGTGTAATTTCGCCTGCACAGCCTTCGTTCTTATAAATTATAAAAGCTTCTTTGGTTCACATCCGAGCCCATAATTATTACTTCCAACCTATTCTTTATTGTTAAAAATCCTTCCTAATATATAGGGCTGGCAGTATTGTTAATTTAAATGTTTCTACATAATAGTCTTTATTGTGTAGGAATAAGAATGCATCGTGGTAGACGTAATAAGCTTGGCTATATAGCGATAGGCATCGTAGTCGTCATTTGGCCATGAATTAAATATTTTATAATTATAAAAGTGTCATAGGACGGGAAAAAATTGTTGCAATAAATATAGTGCAGCAATGCAGCCAAAATGAATTGTCACAAGCATGGTGCCTGCTTACAAAAATCTGCTCTATCATGCCAGTCGTGGGGTTTAGAGAGGTTTGGTAGTCCACTTAAGGATAAGGAGGGCAATGGTGTCTATTGTTGGTACTAATGATGTCAATAGGCATTATACACATTCTATAAGATTCCTCTCGAGTCCAGTCAGTCAAAAACGAGTGGCCACCGTATCCTTAATGTCCTCTTGTTGGGTTTCCATGCCATCACTCCAAAAGTTGTTTATAGCAACCCTATCAACGAGTCTACATATTATAAACGGTGATCAAAGTAAACCCTGGTTGCGTGTGTGAGCGTTGCGTTTGAGTAACGTTGAGGATAAATCACTATTACATCGAGATTTGCATTTTTAATATTCAGTGTTGTTAGTATATGCTTAAAATTAACTTGTGAACATTATTTATCATCACCACTCCATTCATCCAGTTATATTAGTAATTCGTATTTTGTGTTGCACAAATTTGACGACCCGTTGGCGTAGTGGTATCGCGACCAGGATAAGATACACGTAACGTCGCGGGATCAAATCCCGCCCAGGTCATAGATGTATTGGTATATGTATCATATATTTATTTATAATTTATAAATTAAAAAACATACAATTGTAAATTTTAAGTATATTAAATATATTCTTACATAATATTCCGTTGAACTTGGATTCCGCAACGCAAGTCCTTACGGTTATTTTAACACGGGGCGAGGCTAACGTGGTGTAACGAGTCCACAGACTACTATTATACTTAGTCTGGCCATAAATACTGTTACAATTAAAAATAAAAGAATATTACATTTGAATTTGGCATCTGTCATTTTCATATGATTGTTTATTATGTTTTCTCATTTTGGCGCCAATACATTGTAAAATATTTAGCGATATTAAAATGGAGTGGGGTGATAAAGAGAACAATCGCTGTGATTGCATTACACAAAGTAGGTATGGAGCCACATCCCCCCCTCGACGTATCTCCACCTTGTCGTGGTGAGGGGGCTTAGTAGCCGTGGCTTGGACAACCACGGTGAACCAAGAGGGATCCCGGGTGGGGACGCGTCGGGTAGGCTTCGCTAGGGCCCGCTCTGGATGCGTCCATGGAGGAGGGGTCGCGGGAGGAGAGGTGTGTCGGTGTGTCGTTGCCGTGTACCCTATCTCCCGCGACCGAACGGGGGCGTACCGTCTGTTGCGTTGGCGGTGGAGCCGCAGAGGAAGAGGAGATGCGGTGTGTCGTTGCCGTCCTCCCTGTCCTCTGCGGCCGCTTAATGGTTGGTCCGCCGCCCAGCGGATGGGACCAAAACTCTCAGAAAACTTCCCAATTAGTAGTCAGAGTGCCACGTGGGCATTATCCGACTTCAATGATAGTTTGATATTGGCTCTGAAGGAGTGACTGAGACATGTTTTGTGAAAAAGTTATCAAAACATCGGCACAAGTGTATCAAGATTCCATTCTTGAGAAGGAAGTTAAGTCCCTTCAAACAATTCAAAACAATTCATACTATTAGCAGTGAATAATTTCCCCATGGAACGAGTGCGTGCTTCTATTGATAATTACTGGCCTCAACGTTTAAAGGACTGTAATGCTGCCAATGGAGACCACTTCGAATAAGCGTTTTATATTTTAATTGTTTTAAATTTGTGTATTAACACACTGTAAAAGTAATAAATATATTTACAATCAAAAAAATATTTTTCTATGTTATTTGACCAATAGTATATTAAACGAGTTCTGGGATGTACTTTTGAGTACAAAAAGTCATTAAATAAGAAGCAACAATAGCAATATGACGCCCATAGACATGCACAAATAGATGAGGTTTTTCGGATCACAAACAAGCCGACATGTGAACGAAAGTTGATTGCCGGGTTGTGTTGTCTTGATGAAGCTGCAATGGAACAAGCACCTGTCAGAGCTAACAATTGTAGAGGAAGAAAACTATAATGCATCATTTTATTACTGCCACAAAAGTACTTCATTTAGTTTCTTGTTAGAATAAGAACATAGCATCTTGTAAAGCCTATAAAAATAAGATGCTTAATGTTGGGACAAAGAACATAAAAACAAAAGAATTGCTCCCTTGTGTAAAATACGTGTTGCTCTTAAGATATATTGTTGATACCATGTATGTATGTATACCATAAGGACTTACATGTCACATAGAGATCTATACATTATGTATTGTAATAAAACTAACCTAACGTATTTCATCGAAATTTATTTGAGTATTTTTACAAAAGCAACGTTTCACAAGATTTATTACAACCATGGTCTGAGGTTGAATAAGTTTAGATGGTAACACATTATAAGAAGGAATTAATCTAAGGTATTATAATACAAGAGTTACGTATCGATTAGCTAGAGGAACCTGTGAATTAAGGCCTTAATTATTTATTATATAATTACCCACCGCCAAGCAATACGGAAAAACGAAAACAACAAACAAAGCAATCTACATCACAAAAGTGTTTATTCGGAAATATAATAATAACTTTCAATCCCAACACGTAATAAGGCAGACACGCGAACATTTTTACTACTTATTGCCACATTTCTACTAATTTCGGGACTGATTGATCTTAATCCACTCCGACCAGTAATTATGATATGTTAATTGGACTTATAAAATTATGAAGTTATTTTATTGTTGGTATTTTATTATTTGTAAGAGGTCATGCCACGATTAAACAGTTGATAGAGTTAATAAAAGTGTATTTAAAAAGTTTCTATTTTTCATGATAATGTGGCAGTTTATCTTAATTTCATTGCCCTAATAATAAATCTCTAGCAGTAAATTATTCTTGAGCTCACTGGATGTGAACTCGGGATCACCCACCGTGAAATTGGTTGAACATATTTTAAAATTATTCTATCAGCGTCTACGTTTTCAGATTTATTAGAATCAAATATTTTAAGGAGAAATCACTGTGTGTTCTCAGACTAGTTCAAGTTAAAGTAAGTATCACATAAGTTGTCCAAGTTCAAATGAAAGTAAGTGTGCTTGACTTGATGTAGTTTTTGTAAAGGCTAGCAACACGCTGAAAGAGGTAGTGCCATGCTGCATTGGCCAGCACGCCCGGGGCGGGCGCTCCTCGCTTACACGAAGGTGCTCCTGTAAAATGACAGCTATACCGGAGCGTCGTGCGGTTGTGATCCAGTGATATATTGAAGAGATAAGAATGCCAACATATCTGCTTGACAATAATTATGCACATGTTATGGGCGTTGGTAGTCATTAAAAGGATCTGACCTCTTGTTTGCCTCCTAATGGTCACCGCACACTTATCAACTAGGAAAGTCAACGTAAACGCCTCGCCTAGATAAGCGAAGACTATACGATTACGTTACGTTTCCCATTCGTGTGCGTTGCAGTACGAAGTTTCATACAAATAATACCTACTGATAGGCTCGAGGGGATACGGTTACGATCCCTTTCCGAGTTGATAAGTGTACGGTCGTACTATTACTACTACTCGTCGTACTAGTACTATTTCACAACACTTCATACGTCACAAGTGAGGTAAATAAAAAATATCGAGTTACCGTCACCGATTATTTAAACATAAAAACCTATTCAATACACTAACGGGGAAAATTCACCGGCGCAAACAAAAATAGCGGCGATACGTTTTGCTGTGGTTTCCTTTAACGGGACACGAGCTAATACAAAAAAAATACGCGTTTGCATGTCATAGAAAAACGATGGGTTTATCGGGAAAATGTTTTACTTCACGTACATGATACTATATCATACAACAAGGCTTCACAACGAAACTTGATAGTAAAAATATCCATAATTGGCCGTTACACAACAAGTTATAGATATTTACAATGAGAACGGATGAAACTTACATATTTTTTTTATATTCATATATATTTTTATACAGCACGAAACGCGACAGCAGAACTGTCACTTTACGCCGGTCTCGTGTAAGCGAAAAGTACATCCCCGGTGGTGCCGACCCAATTCGGCTACATGCATGCATGCAGCGTAGCATTACCTCTTTTAGAATTATTTTTTATTTTCAGCCTGGCGTGTGCCACTGCTGGGAAAAGGCCTCACTAATCTTCCCACTTCTTTTTTGTAAAGTGTTTGGTCAATCCTTCCGGAGTATTTAAATGTCTTGACTAAAATCAGATTTATGAGTTTTATAATTTTGTTTTTATTTAATATGAATGTTGGTAAACTACACAACAGACATTTCGATCATATCAACGGAGACCAACAACGGCCTTTTATTTAAATTAGGTATGTTTACTTCACATAATAGAAGCAAAACATACTACATATTATATATTATATTATACTCTGAATAGTTTGATAGGTAATTTATACACATGAAGACAAAATTCTCTTCAAATTATATTCAACAATACCAAATTCGGAGAAACGCTGTATCATAAATGAATTTCAATGAAAGCCAATAGGTTTCTTTCGATTGTAATTTTCCATGAAACAAAAGCGAAACGAATCTAGGTTGTGTTGAGGAAACCATTTCAAATAAACATGACGTCACAATTGCTTTTATTTTGTGCGTGACGAACTAATTGTTAAGTGGCAAGTTAACAAGGTAATAAAATTTACTTTTCTTTTTTTATAGCATAGGAGGCAAACGAGCAGTTAGGTCACCTAATATAAAGTGAACACCAACGCCCACAAACATCCGTAACACCAGAGGTCTAACAGATGCGTTGCCGACCTTTGAGGAAAGAATAAGCTCTTTGCTACTTTTCTTTGCTTTTTTAAAAAGGAATTTTTGCATTAATGCATATTTTTTAGCTTATATTTAGATAGCTTGTATACTCAAAAAATCGCTCAACGGATCAAAATATACATATTACGTTGTCTATTAAAATACTTAAATTTTAAAATAATATTTATTGAAATTGAAGAGAAAAAAATTATTAAGACTCAAATTAAATTAGAAAATATACACATACATGTATGTAAGTAATGAAATTTCTTTATTGTTGAACTCTACGTTTAGTCAACAAAGTTTTACTGTCTAACAACAAGATAATATTATAATAAGAAGAAAACTTATTTTGAATGTATTAAGATCAAGCTGAAAGAAAGTAGTCACTAGTCAAGTATTATAAATTGAAAAGTTACAACTGTGCTACCGTGGCGGAGCACTGCTACGACGCCGCGCGCCGCCCGTAGCGATCAGTTATTTCTAGATTACGTCCGCGTAGAGCTGCTGTAGTTTTAAATACCTGATCGACGGACGAAGAAAACTGACTTTTTTATAGGATAAGAGGCAATCGAGCAAATGAGATGGTAGTAGATGACTACCGCCGCCTATACACTAAAACCCATAGTTTTTCAGAATTTTATGGCCCTTTTATGTCATGTTGATGGCTCGTCAGTTCATAACCATGATACAGACTTATAGAGTATCTCGCTCTAGTGCGGCGCATTTAAAAACATTAGTGCTATAGTAATAAAAATAAATAAAAAGTAGTTTTTTATAAGATTAAACATAGGTGAAGTGGCAAAGATTGTTGCGAGGATACGGATATGACGTCACGTGTTAAGACGCAACACAATGCATAGTCGCTACAACAGTATAAAGAAGACTAGCCCTATATCTCAACACACCATATAGCCTGTGTGATTTTAAATTTAATCAAGCTAAAACTTACATACGTTTTCATCAATTTAATTAAAGCACAACCTTCATAAGCCATCTAAACTCATAAAACATAATAAATATGTGTGAAAATTCAAAAATTTCACGAACAGGAAAAACTTTGTTGGAAGTTTTAATTAAACAGATCTAAAACAGAGTTTTCGCGTTCGACTATACTTTTATATAAAACCGCCTGAGCTGTTTAAAAACCGTGGAAAAGGGAATAAAGGGTAAAAAGGCAATTGAATCGTCCGGAGAATGGGCGAGGCGGTCAATCGAAACACGAGGACTCATTACACGCCCGCACTCATCTTCGAGCGTATTTCAAACGCTTTGAAACGGTATATGGGCGTTACGTAAGCGACCTACTGCCTGCGCAAACGGGAAATAATACGTATTTGTATGAGTATTTCTGAATGTTCGCGATAAATACTCATTCGAAATTATTTTATTCGAAATATAAATGACGAACTCGAAATATAGACGCGTTTCAATGTTATTTGAAAATATTACGCATTTGAAATTATTTTATTTCAGTTCTATATTATTTAAGTAAAAGCTAGTGCCATGCCACCGTCGCGGAGATACGTCTTCCCCACGCGAAGTGGTGCCAACGTTTGATGCAGTTTGTGATTAACTGGCGAAATATTGGGGGAAAGGAGGGCAACGTATCGACATTAAAATTATGTGGATGTCCATGGCGTTTGTAGCTATTAAAAGGCGCTGTCTGCTTGTTAGCCAGTTATACTAAGAAAAATGAAATTAATACAAAATATTAATATTAAATTTGATAATAATACTTTTTTGTAGTAAACCCAAAAAATACTTCTCTATTACAACAACAAGATATATTCACGTCAGATTCGGTAGGGAATCCTGAGTGCTATGAGGCACGATACTTATAGGATTGTCTTGCTTCCTAGATCGATTACATTCTTTATACGAGAATCCTCCATCACCTTTGTACAACACATTTGTCCAAAGATTGTCATTGTTATTGTAGTACCTATTTATTTAAAATTATTATTGTTTCACTTCATTTTCCTAATTATTATTGTAATAGAAATCAAAATCAGGGAGAGCAGAGCATAGACCTACATCCAGCGGTAGATCGATAAACGTAAATAATAGCGATGATGCTATATGAAAATTCAATAAACCCACGCCCACACCAATGAGTTATGAAATCCTGGCTACAAGACATTCGTCCGAAGTTAAGTAAACTTTAATAACTGTTAGGATATCACGGCCGCCTCGAGTTCTCGATAAGTAGCCTCAGCATCTCCACGGGCTCTTTATTTTTACGCTTCGCTTGCACTTTTAATGACTTATTCGCTTTTTCCTCGCAAAAAGCGGATCCGTTTAACAAAAGTTGCCGTCTAGACTTGTCGTTTGGAATGGAAATATTGTTTGTGAATAAGAAATTGACTGGACACGTAACAATTTAGTTGCTTTTCTTGCGTAGGTAAATGAGTTATGAAATTTCTTGATGGTAACATAATATATGTTACTGTCGTAACACATCTGCGTAAAAATTATGCGTGTGTTTGAGGGCGTTGATATTCACCAACAGGCTTAGATTGCTCGTTCGCCTCCTTATACAAGAAAAAATACTTCACCATCACATCAAGACACTTGATAAAGTAAACTAGCAGCAATATTTTGAATATTACAAGTCTATTAAAGTTTTCATTTTGGGAAATAGTTTGTTAACACTCAAGTCGTGACAAGATTTAATATTTCAGCACAACTGAAAGGTACGTGAATGAAAATTTGTTTAATAAAATGGTAAACGAAACGTCTGTGGTATAAAATAAACACATTTACTAGGAAAGGTGAAATAGTACTCTTTCAGGCTTGTTGCAATACAAACATTAATTTAATAATTTATGGAAAAGTCTAGTCAAGTTTAGCCTTGTTATCATTAAATAAGTAAAATTATTAATAATTATACTAGCAAACTTAGCCTATTAATTATTATGGTACGTAAGCTAAGCTATATTTTAGAGTGATATTTTTTGGTAGTTTTATTTAGTTTTTCAAATTCGAAAACGACGTGAATAAAATATTTTTTTTATTATTTGTTAAATACAAGAAGTAAGTAAGTAAGTATTTGTTAAATATATTATGAACTGAAATACATTCACAAAAAAAATACGGATTAAAATATAACATAACAACTTAAAATAATACAACTATGATATATACCTACACGTAGAATTCTATTATATGACATACAGAAATTTTCTGGAGCTCAAAGATGGTATTGCATGTGTGTATGTTTTGGCATCCATCTATTGGTATGCCATCCTTGTTCAACAACTGATGCTTGTCTGTCTTTAAAGCTAAATTAGTTGTCAGTGACTGTCAGTTAATCGATAAGAACGTATTGTAGTATAATTCAAACTTATACTTTTCATTTTGCTACTTAAATGCTTACTAACGGCTGACTTACTCTCTCTTTCCAGGCATTATTACGTTTTTGTTATATTCACACTTTACCGGTAACAACTTCATAGGCGAGTTGCTGGCTCATAAAAAATGCGTGTTTGTAATTTAGGGCGACTAGCGCGAGGTACTGCAATTTCATAAGCATGGTGCTCTACGGCAGCGCACTATGTAGTTAATTCGTAAATACGTTTAGTAAATAGACGTTAAGCGAGTTGCAACTGTTGTGTGAAGTTAGCAAACTATTCAAGCGCATTTTCAAATTACGAATTTACAATTTGAATGTGTATATTTGAACTTCGAATTACATAAAATGTTAATGGTAGTGCAAGAAAGCAGTTCAGACTTCTACAGGCACGATGCCTCCGAAAAATGACAGCTGTAGCATTTCGTGAGGTGTATAAGTTTCCGGTGGCTTATGGGGAAGGAAGGAGGATCCTTCCGCCTTCCTTCAAACGATTCTCCAAAAGCTGCAGTTTATTGACGTCGATGTCCCTCCATTGAGATCCTCCCATCTCCACTTCACGAGTCCAATTCAGGCTAAGAAGTAAGAAAAAAAGAAAGAAGTTTAAAGTTTATTTTATATTATATACGATCGATATATGGATAGATGGTTGAGACTTCAATGCAGGAATTGAATTACTTTATCCTTACTTAATATTATAAATGTGAATGTTAGTATGTTTGTTATACTTTCGCGCCAAAACTACTCAACCGATCCTCATGAAACTTTGTACACACATTCTTGTAGGTATAAGGCAGAACATAGGATACATAAAACATAGGTACCTACATGCTAAGCCGCGGGATAAATGCTAATAGTATTATCAGAAATTCTCCAATAGTATTCGGCCTACAAAACCAGGTAACAGAATAATGTCTAATTCAAATATATTGAAATGTCACTTCGTCTCAAACAATTTAATTCCGTTAAATCTTAGACTTTATTTAAAATTTCAACATTAAATGAAATCCGTTAAAGGGCTCGATCTGGGAACAATGCCTTTGTGTCATTCGACTCGGCGTTAGACAGCTGAAGGCTGCTATCAGTCTTGACAACATCTGCGTTAAATAAGGCCACGGCGATTATAATATTTAGAATTCGGGGAATAATTAGATTGTTCACAAAATAATATCTATTAATAACTACGCCCTATAGCTTTACGCGTAAAAATTTTCTAAAAACATCAGAATAAAATATAGAAAATACTCTATTATATACATACATACAGAATATACCTATATAGAAATTTCATACAAAAACTGTCTAGCGATTTCGTAGCAATTCAACAATCATCGTGACACGAGATTTTTATTTATAAAATAAGTGCATCCATGCAGATACGTCAACCACATTGTACCTTTTCATGTGTTAATTACAATTTTCTTGAAATTAAAATTCTTATCTATTCCTGTCTTTGGAACAGTTAACAGATTTTACAGCAGAGTTGTTACGGACACAATATGGTTCATGGTTCAATAAAGCCCTTTATTTTCTCAATAACATTTGCCACACAAACACACGGAACACATACATATATATACTGTGTACGCGGAATTGATTATTATATTTGATACCTAAACAGATGGAGAAAAACAATTGTTTGTATTATTTTAGTATAAACTCATCTCTTATTTTACGTGGTTCAACATCTTTTCAAAATAAATCTGAAAGAAATTAATAATAGACGAAAGTTAGAGTAAAAAAAGTTTAATAAAAGACAAAGTAAGAACTTTATTTTCAAATCAATATATTATGTAAACAGTAAAGACCCTGTTAATATATGATATTTTGGTATTCTTTCATATGCAGGCAGTAACTAGAAACTGAGTGAATTCATAAAAAAAGTATAACTCATATTAACCCCACCGAAGCGCCACACTTCAGCATCCAACTTTGGTTGTTGGTAATTTTTTAATCTGTTTTGTTTGAATATAAACTGCAGTAAATTATTACGCATTAAAGGGCACAGCTAATAACGCCGACTGCCTCACTTATAACTGCTGTCGAAATTAATAGCGACAATAGTGATGTCCTTTTCCTTTGAATATCGATAAATTTATTGTATCGTATTAAAACGCTTTATAAAGGATATGCAATATATATCCAATCTTAACTTGGTGTCTATTGTACTTGTACTAATTTTAACCAATAAAGTTCATATTTTCTTATTATACGAGTTATTGTAATCACTCTTATAATTGTGTAATTGTTAAATTTTGTAAGTAGTGTAAATCTTATTTGAAAGCAGTACCAAATATCCATACCCGTACTATGAACTTTGATAATGCCACTAATACACAGTAAAATTACTTTAAAACAATAATTACTTAAAGCATAATGACAATTATAATATTTTGCCGCAATGTAAGCGTAATATGCAAAAAATAAGAATCTAACTACAAAAATTGATAAAAAATTTTAAAGTTATGTTATTACTAATCCGAAATAGTTAATTCGAAATTCCGTGTATCCGTAACATCGACAAGTTCATGTTACATCACTATACTAAAGGGGTTTGCGGCATTTCTGCGTTACTAATATACGAGTAGGGTTCCTCAGTTGGCTATATCGCTAGTGTAGCGTAAAATTCATTAAAATTACCACACCCACAAAAGGTTTACAGGGCTTTACGTGCCCTTGATAATAACCAACGTTCGCCCTAAGCATTCCACCGCCCGTAATATTATGCGTCGGCATAACTTCTGTAATTGCTTTTGAAGTGTGTGCTGATGTTGTATGCAGTTTAACTTATACAAGTTGTGTAATGTCTGCTTATAAAATGATTACTTATGTAACGGATCATATGACCGTACATGTTCCCACACCGTATATAACATTAGTGTATTAACGTAAGACACAGTCTGTAGCTCGCCGGCACCTAGGGCACGTGTAACTTAAACAGTCAATAAAAACAGTTCAACATCAAACGTTTATTATTTATACTCGTAAAGCTACATTCTCCAAATTGGTGACCCCGACGTGATTAGCCGCGCGCAGGCTGAGGATGACGAATTGATAAGATTGCGTAACGGCCCAAATAAATTAATTTTTAAGCAAATTTGTTTACCGGAAAGTGATTTGGCTGTATGGTGTGAAATGTCCACCAATCGGGCAAGACCGTATTTACCAGTAGAGTTTAGGAAAATAGCTTTTGATAACGTTCATAGCATGAGTCACCCCGGTATCCGTACNNNCCACAAGTGCGCATACTTGTATTTGTAATAAGTAATAATGATATTTTTTATGTTGTATAATTTAAGAAAAATTTTCAATTTTTGGGGGGAGTGATGTAACGGATCATATGACCGTAAATGTTCCCACACCGTATATAACATTAGTGTATTAACGTAAGACACAGTCTGTAGCTCGCCGGCACCTAGGGCACGTGTAACTTAAACAGTCAATAAAAACAGTTCAACATCAAACGTTTATTATTTATACTCGTAAAGCTACATTCTCCAAACTTATTTAGTAAAATTACACTTTTAGGTTTTTGAATTTTTTTATATTATTAACGATTTTTTGTATAAAAATATAATTATTTTTTAACTTTTAATGTTATCTTAAGTAGTAGAAGTATGTATTAGTAGTAAGTACTAGATTATTTATCTAGTATTCGTACTTTACCAAGTTGGTAACAATTGTCTGCCTTACTTTCTTCTCCCTAATAGTAATAATAATATTCTGATTCTGTAGATATACTTACACAAAATGTTTGTACTCTGCTTCTTTAAATCGGCCCATCCAATAATGATTAGTAATAGTAATTCCTGAGTATTTGTTCCAGTGGTATATATATCCTGTCCTACTACGACAGTGTAAAGACGCATTACAAAAAGCTGGTATTGTTTTCTTATTTTTAACAATGTTGTCATAATAATCTAACATTAATTTGAAAATAGAATTTGCTTGTGACGTGTATAAATCTTCCGTCCGGCCTGTTAACGAGGTCTGTGACATTGCCGAAGCATCAGTGAGGTAATTAATATGCTCTGTCCCACAGCACATTGTCCTTGACTCACCAACAGTTGGACAATTAACTGACAAATGACCGTGTTCGTGCATGTCACCCGGCTGATATTGAACGAACCTGTTATAAAGTTGTATGTTGGGGCTATAATGAGATGTTAATAAAGTTAATAAATTAAATGTACAAAGTTTTTATAAAGTCAATAAAAACCAAACTATTACTAACTTCCAAGTTCAGAAACATGTTCTTTCTTATCTTCGTTTGCAACACCTTTCAGTTAACACACAATTACTTTTATTTTTAGAGTTTTGGTGTTAATTATATTTTTATTCCAGGCGTGCCCCCTGACAAAAACGATTAGACATTATGTAGTTGTATACATGATTATAGTATTTAAAATATATTCAAACCGAATGAACTCAACGCCAGCTTTAGTTATTAATCCATCACGCATTGCGATTCGCCTGCAGTCATTGACAACTTTAGCCGTTAATCTACCACCATTCATTAAACTGCATCGTTCAATAAACCGCTGAAGAACCGAGACACAAAAGAGAGTTTTATTGAAATAAGCGTAGGTATCGCTTAGCGAAAAATGCATTCCCTGCTCACAAATCGGTTTGAATATTTTAATTTGAGATCGGGTATTCAACCGCGGTTCAAATTGAAAATATTTCATATTCAGTCCCTTTCAGTGCGAACAATAAGAGACGGCACGCATCTACATCACTGCGCTGTGAGAAGAGAATTATTAAAGAGTACCTAAACAGAATTTTCATGAATGAGTTAATATGAATATGATGGTGTGTATACAGCACGAGCGTATAAAGTTTAAAGTTTGCTTTTGAGAATATGTCGTGAAAATAACATTAATACAATATTTTATTTGATTGTTATTACCTATAGCTACGAGACTACGAGAATGTAAGTTACATTAAGGGTATGTATTTTCGTACATGTGCATTAATTTTGTTTGAAATTAATTATAAATTTAAATTTGTATTTTTTTGTGACATAACTATAAATTACCACTTTTGAGATTTTTTTTTACCTGTAATTTGTATTTTTTTTAACTGTAGTAGACAGACGCAAATATATTTAGTATATAAATGCTATCTATGATTTCTTTTATGATATGGTACCCGGAAAATTGTAAATAATGGACAACATACATTTCATACGTAATCAATTTATCAGCACAAATCTGAGCGGTGAATTTAAGCAACATCATAAATCAAACGAGAGAATCGAAGGAGAAATAAAATATGGCGATTGCAGAACCGCGCTGTCAGTGAGTATGATGTATTTGAGCGTTTTCAGGGAGCAGGCGCTTTGTCAACGTCTCGCATTAGAGGCCATCGCTCATGGCCGGTGCCGGGCCATCATGTTTATGATTTTCATAATATCACTTTGTTAGTACTAAACTATGTCACCTATTATGGCCTGTTGGATGATTGTTGGCAACATCTACAACACCTTTTTAATAGCATAGGAGTGGACAAGCAATCACAGTCGAGAATATAGCGTATCCCAATAATGTTCATGTATTTAGTAAGAAGTAGTGCGGAGTGCGCACAGCATGCCTGCATGATCGACCGGGGATGTACCTCTTGCTTACACGAGACCGGTGTCAAATGACAGCTGTGCTCGCGTTTCGTGCGCTGTGTAAGTGGCCCATGGAGGTAGCAATAAAAAAGGAGGTCTATCGGTGTCGGTGGTCATGAAAAAAGCTCCGACTGCTCGTTTACCCCCCTATACCACAAAAAAAAAAAGGAAGAAGCCGTTTAATAATTAATTACCGAATCCCAATATGATGCGCTCTCTCGCTGAGTTATGAAATCGGTGAATCCAATTCGGCTTGACACTATCGCATACGGATGTGTTATCGTGTGTGACGTGATATAAGATCAATGGGACTTAAATAGAAAATGACCATTACAATGACCATTAACGACCTTTATGTATATATCCCATAATCAATCAGATAAAAATTGGCTTACGCATATTATTTAAGAATCAATACGAAAGAAAATGCACGTAATTGCGGAATTTAAAATGATTTTCCGTTAGTGTTTCCGAACGCAACTATAAAAGTTATCCCGAAGCGCCGAAGTCCGCTGCATCGCCGAGAAGTGCGGACAGATAACGAGTATTACATCACTTCCTCTTGATACTTTGAGCTTTCTTGAAACTGTTTCAAAGAGATTACTTAAGACTTTGCCAAACTTCTGCACCGCAAATTATCTACCTTCGACAAGAATACCTATTATATTTGTTAAATACCTACTGGCGGTTTGCTATGGATTTACACGCGTAGATTTACAAAGTTAATATTCAATATCCTAGGAGCCATTATTGAAATTCCTACCATCGCTTTCAGAGGCGAAGCGGTCATATAAAAAACATTGATACTAGCTACAGGGTAGCTTCTTGTTTACTTTAAGACTAACCTGAGACAACGATAGTTTGCCGATTCTTGCAGTGATGCAGCTGTTATGTTTGTGAGTTGTAGCAACTAGCAAACTAGTGGCTATATATTTGCCTTTTTAATATTTGAGTTAGTTACTCAAATATTGTAAGGTTAATTATGTCAACATACTAATGAAACTAAGGTTACAAAAGCTGCCTTTTACAATAAACACCCGGTGTAATAAGAGATATTGTCTCTAAACTTATATTTCTCACTTAATGTGTAACATTACAAATTAAATTAAATGCTAAAATGATATTATCATTCCTCCGCTTACAGGAGCGTTTAACATATTAATTTGTGATTCAGTAAGTTGGTGTGAGCTGAAGAGGAAGGTGCGCCAGGTGCGCCTCCGACTGCGCCCCCGGCTGTAGCGAGTAGCGACGAGCTAACTCGAAGTTGTCTCATCCTAATATACATTTTACCATTTTAGCTCGAAATACTAATGTTTAAAATTAATTTAGCATTTACTAGGAATGTAGAGCATTTTATGTAGAGCATCAGCAGCTCAGAGCTTTCCTCAGTGAAACATATTTCCGAAGGGAAAAAAATATTTTAGGGCAAAACTATTATGTTTAAGTCATTACAGATTGTAACCCAATTCTGTGTTAAATTTCCTACCGATATATTAAGTTTTTGTGAGCAAGAATAACAAATATACACAGCGCTTTTTTATTATTAATAGGAATTAATTAAATACCTATAGGCATCTTTAAAACGGGTTGCTAAATGCAAATAATATCTAATAGTTTTTACTTACTCGTACGGTGCAGTGCAAGCTTCTATTAACTGACTGTGACATAAAATAATAAGTAACAAAAAATAAAAGAAGGAAGAGAAGAGGGACATCTTTCAGAAAATATGACAAACAAGCTTAGTTATATAGATTTGATAGAATACAAGCTCTCCAAATAGACAAAATTTTGTTAACGGAATGACAATAATTATCTTCTTTATGTTACAACAATAAGGACCAGGCGTTACATCCTTAAGTTAGTTTAGTAGCCTAGTGTGAACGAAAACTAATTAAGATGAACTTTATGATATTTTGATTTTTGTCTTTGCCTTATTCTATAAGTACATATAATAAAACATTAAAAACCCTGTCTGTACATTGAATATATTTACGAAAAACTAATTGTCGTCGATGTTAAAATAGTTTTAGAACACTTTTCAAAGTGTTTTAGTTTTTTTGTTTGTCTGTTTGTCCGTTTGTCTGTTTGTCCGAGTTAATCTCCGAAACTACTGGACGGATTGGAATGAAACTTTTGGTCGTGTATAGATACTAAGTCTAGTCAACATCAAATACACTTTTTAATGCGGTAAAATCGCTCATTCCAACGGGAAATCGGAATTTCGGCACAATTCAATTTGGTTATAATATTTCTACGCTACGCGAACGAAGTCGCAAGTACCAGCTAGTATGAAATATGAAATTAAAATTTTAATGGATTATTTCACGTCTACTATATTCACATAATTACATGTAATTTAATAATATCTGGTATCGAATATCGAACGCTACATTACAGTTCTAATTTGAAGTATCACAAACAATTATTACGTATATAATTTTATTAATTAGGCACACAATTAACAATTTATTACAAACCGAGTGTACATACACGGTAGCCATAAATTAGTTCCAATAGTGAATTTATTAATTATGTTACAACAAACAAAACATTAATTAAAACCAATGAAGGCGTAGAAGGCGATTACCGAGCAAAATGTGTAGGAACCGCAGCGTACAATAGAAAAGTTTATTAGTACGGGGCGAAGTCAGGTTCTAGTTAAGAGGTAAATATTTGTTGTGAGAAGCAAACGTGTGAGTAAATAATGAAGCCTATGTTGTAACGAGGTGGATGTTTGCGGACCAGCCGAAGTAATTAAGAGTTCAACAAGAGTTGAGGAGGAAGACGATTTTGTTTTAATCACGCGTCTTCATTGTTTCGTCAAATGAAGATTTCACGTATTTAAAATGTCTGAGAAGAGGTTGGAACAATAGAATTATTGTCTGTTTCTGAATTTAATTTGGAAAACAATTTATATCTGCTCAAGAAAATGAGATGCGTTTGGTAGGTTTTTCTACTTAACCTTTAAAACTATACAATAATAATAATCTAAACTGAGTTGATTTCGCAGGTTGTTCTCTGTTGCTGCTGCTGGTTGTTTGTCTCACTTCACGTCTTGTGTAACTGAGATATTATATCAATATTTTGAGCATTAAATTGCAGCTCGCATGATCAACTCCGTATTTGTTTTTATATATAAACCGTTAGAAGTATTAAATAAAAATGTACGACCCTCAGTGTTGACCAGAGGGCGAAAGATACATGACAGAATTCAATCATATTTTTTTATCGATACTCTGTCGTACTCTATATTAAAAAAATAAAAGATCTTTGTATGATAGATAGCCTTTCCACATTTTGTAATAAGTGTCTGATTAAATTGAAACATTTTGTTAAGTAAAATGGCCTAGTATGAAATTGAAAGAGGTTATATCAAAATAAACAGTTTTAAATAGAAAAGTCAAGTCCCAAAACTGGTCACATTTTCCCTTCAAAAAAGAGACCAAGGATGCAGCTGATGAAAGCAAAGTGATCTTCAGTGATCGTCTGAGGTGTAATTACTGTTCGGATGTTAATGCGGTATTAATGTGCGTCGATTAGCGATCGCGCTGGTGTACAACTCCTGCGGCGAGAAACCTTTTATCACGTTACTGTAGTTGCTCTCTAATTTTAGTAGGCGCTTTATTATATAGTGCGCTCGTGTGGGTTATAGTACACATACACATATAAAACAACATAATATACACAGAGCGTTATGAAAACTGTTCTTTTATAGTGCTTTATGTTTTTTTCCTTTTTTGTGGTTTTCGTGGTAAACGAGCAGGTGGTGTGTGACCACCGCCGCCCATAGACTTTCGCAAAACCAGGTTCCACCATCTTGAAGACGCTTTTAAGAAAGACGTGGCTTTTTAAGAATCCTAAGCCGTATCGGATTGGAAACACCGAGGGAAAATCAGGGAATATGAAGCATGAAGCTTAGCGAGAATTATTAGAAGCCAGAACTTGACCTAATTTTTCTTGTCGCCCCTCTTGTCATCATTTTGTTGGACAAATTGAAAATTGTAATAAAATATTATCAAATTGAAAATTATATAAAATTATCAAATTGTAGATTACATAAAATTATGTAAAGAAAATTAAGCGAACCCTCATTTGGCGAAGAAAGAAAATGATATAGTAAAATTTTCTCTTTCGTTATCCACCTAAGGAAAAGTGCAAAATTACATCCATAGACATTTCGCACTTTTCATCAGGTACTTATCGATTGCCCGCTTTTTAATTTTAAAAGGACAAGGAAAGACTACTGTAATAGAGGTATGCATTGCAGCTGAATTGAGTAACATCGCCGGGGAGGTACCTACCTCTGACTTATATAATGATACTGCCGAAAAGTGAGGAGGAAAGCAGAGCAAGATGTCTGCATGAGTATTATTCGGATGTATATGATCATCGGTAATATCCGATTTCTCATTTGCATGAAGAATATATATTTTAACTACGACCTTTCTTGGCAATTATTAAATAAAAATAAAAAGGAACGATGATGATGATGATATACAGGTTGACTGGTAATATGTACCGATCCTGTTAAGGAGATGTAGATGAGATCACTAGCTAACACTTTAGTATGGAGTGTATAGGGCAAATATGAACCAGTATGGAGAAATATTTTTTTAAATTTTTTTTTAAAGTAGAGTTATACAGCATTTAAAAATTTATAAAAAAAGAACTATTGCATATTTTTACATTACTACTACTACTACTTTAACTTGAATCACTCTGTATAAGCCTTGTATTTGCTTTTTTATTAATAAGCTATTAAACAATCGAAGTGGCTGCAGTTGGCCATTTTAAATGCAAAACCGCGGATCAAAGCGAGTTTTGAAATGACAGTAAAAGAAACGGAATTTAAATTCAGTTTCTCCCAGTTTCCCAATATACATTCACATTTGCATATTTCCAATTAGTTTATTTTAATAATAATGCAAAATGGATAGTTATTTTTTCAGGTATATTATAATAAGATTAATATTAATGTCTGTAGATTCCGCTCATTACGTTAGTCTAGTCTCGTGCTCAGTACCATAAGGACTTGTGACTTCTGGAGTACGAGTACTAATACATATTATAAATACATAGGTGAACCATGACCTTGGCGGGATTCTAACCAGCGCAACATGTTTAATTTACTCGAGCTGTCTTAATAATAATAATAATATCCCCCTAGCCGATTTCGCCTACGGCAGCCGTCTCTATAGAGACGAGCCATCTGCGCAGGACCTATTATTGTGCACAAGTGTGCGCGCGCAGACACAAGTGCACTCTCTATTCCCTCACTCTCATATTCCGATGGGACTGCAATCCGACACGACCGGTGAGAAATCAGGCGCAGGACCGACGGGTTAACGTGCTCTCCGAGGCACGGAGGTGTATAACCGCCAACTCTCTGACTCCGGACTGTTATTAGAAATTGAAAAATCCCAATAACAATTTTTGGTCCGACCGGGGATTCGAACCCAGGACCTCACGTCTGTGGTTGAACACGCTTACCACTAGACCACGAGGCAGTCTTAATACCAATGCCCCAGCGCATTGATTCTGAGGTTTCATCATCATCGTGTCGTTTACCACTTGTATTCAGCCGCTCCCATCAAGTCATTAATCCAGTGTGTAGTGGCCTTTCTCCCACTCCGTCGCTACATACCTTTCATCCCCAAAGGTTTTCGGCTCTGCGTTTAAAGCGCACTGCAGTGGACTTCGGAACATCGAGATGGTAACGATGGAATTTGGAGTAAAATTAAATAAATAGAACTTAAATTAATTTTGGCTTCTTTGTGTTATTGCCATGTGATTAAGATTTTTAAGCAGAAGTACTAAATAAGCACGTTCTTTTTTATCATATATAAATAAGAACTTTAAACGACGACGACTCAGAATATCTAATTCGTATTTTTCACTCGTTAATTAAAGTCCCACTGCTAGGCAAAGGCCTCCCCCAAACTTCGCCATCTATCCCGGTCTTTTGACTTTTCCCACCAGCTTTAAATATAGTTCATAGGTTGAACAAAAAAAAATTAAAGTACAGAGCAACCCTAGTGACACCTATTATCATCTGATCTCAAATTTTACAAAAGTATTTTCAGAAAAAAGGTCCAAAAATATAATCTTGTCTTCACTCTAAGTTTAATTATTCAAATCGTTAAAATCTTTTCGGTATTCCATGAAGTATTTATACAAGAATTTCTCGTCCCGTGTTCTGTAAAATACAAAAACATCAGTAACATGCAACAGAAGTTATATTATAATTCGAACGTACCTTACGTTCGAGTAAGAGGTCAATTCACACCAAAAGCGCGACGAAGGGCAGCGAAGCGGAGCTCAGTTTATGTGTCATATAAATTTCAACTAATAAATACAATAATACTTACTATCGCATGAGAAACTCGAACGAGACGCGCGGATTCCCGCGAATGCTCGAGCAGTCGCTGGAATCCGCGCGGAAGTCGTGAGTAATCGATAATAAGTACTATAGTAATGAAAACAAAAGACCCTAAGCTTCCGAAATCAATAAGATAAGAAAAACTAAGATAATATAATGTCACTGAGACTTAGTGGTTGTCCATACTGAATACGCGTCGACGGGCGCGGCGTGAGCTAACTAGTGTTTAGACGTTTATCTATCTATAGAATAATGATCTGTAAATCACTTGAGTTAAGGTTCCTTTTGAATTGAGACACCTTCCATTGGCTTGACATAATGACGCACGCTGAGTCGCATAGTGCAGTCGCGCT
>LUGF01022881.1:92652-106686 GCA_001625245.1 Calycopis cecrops | reverse complement strand
AGTGTGGACGCAAGGCGCGCTTTCATATGTTTGATATTTCCGCGCCTCTCGCAACTCAGAAGCTTTTGAGGGCTCCTGCACAACAACTTTGCAAAAGATCATCACATGATCAACTATATAGTTTATGATCCTATAAAGGACATACAGACATACAATCATTTTTATATTTACAGATATCCAGTCACTCGCGTTATCAAGACGTAACAAAGCTGTAAAGTCAATTATAATTATTATACACATCTACGTACACACACACACACACACATACACACACACACACACACGCACACACACACACACACACACACACACACACGCACACGTACACACACACACGCACACACGAACAACACACACACACACACGCGCGTACACACACACACACACAGGTAGGTAAAAATACATTGCTTAATCGTTAACGATTGGATGATGATTAAAACACATGCACTAAATGTTTCTACATGTAAATATAGATTGGGTTTCCATTAAAAGAGTAATTACAATTCATAATGCTGACTGGATTACAATTTATTTATCGTCTCTCGATGGACATAGTTCATTTACGCATTCATTTAATGGAATGTACATAAAGTTGGTTGGAAGTTAGCACAGCTCCCAACGGTATATGTTATTATATTGTTTAATCAAAACGACTTTTACTACATTTCTAGAGCTTACTAAGTAAGAAACGATATTTAAGACACGTGGTGTAGAGACACGTGGTGAGGGGTAAAATCGTATGTACCGAAGTTGATACACAGTGTTTTTATTGACTCTCTCTGTTCGGACCTCCAGCTCCATCTATGGAGGAGCGGCGTAAAAAGTTCGTGTCGTCATGTTCGAGATCTTTTTCGGCAACGATCGCTAATCGCTCGTGCTAATTTTTGCCAACACACACATCAATTGTTGTTCCCTGTACGGTGTACCTAATTTGTAATCAAAAATAATAAAGCGCATCTGTTGACTCTGAAGAAATTCTTTAATTGAATCACCGCATCCCCTACATACTGGACCTTCTTCGCCGATTATTTCAAGAATCTGCACCTGTGGATTAAATAATTCACGACGAAGACACGCACCGCTTCTCTTCGCTACGTGGACGGCGCGTATGCTGCATTGAAGACTTCTGGGAAGTCACTTCTCCTGGAAGGAAACGCATTTGGACGAGACCTGGACATCCGAACGAGATTATACGCACGCATTTCGGTACGGACGCCGGCTATCCCATCCAAGATCCTAGTCTTCATTTGCCTAACATCGTGCTTATTCTCAATTTCAGTGGTATTAATCGCGCTTAGTGCTTCAGTGTCATCCTCTATCTGCTTTGCTGTCTTCAGCAGAGCTTTTATCACCACCAGGGATTCTTGCGTGAGTACACCACCTTTCATACATCTCCGAAATGAGCCTAGAATCTACATCTAAATCACGCGACAGATCTCCGTATCGAGTAATTTGCGAACCCGAAATGGAACAATTGGTTCGCGATCTCGTTAAGAAACGCGGAATTTTAAAATCTAGACTCACAAAGTTATCAACCCACATTAAAAACTACAGTAACGCTCATCTCACATATGAGGAATTTAGCACGATGTTGACGCAAATTGAAGCAGTCCTAAATTCCCGCCCCTTGTCCCCCATGTCCTCTGATCCGCAGGATTACTCACCTCTGAGTCCAGCCCACTTCCTCATTGGTCGGACCCTGACGTCACCAGCGTGCGATGACCTCCGAGACACTGCTGTTCATCGACTCGATCGCTACCAGATGATGGAACGCATCCGTCAGCACTTCTGGGAGCGTTGGACCAAGGAGTACATTTCGGAGTTACAAACGCGATCAAAATGGAGACTCCATGATGAGGACCTTCACCCTAACACGTTAGTTGTGATTAAAGATGACAATCTTCCTCCACTTAAATGGCACCTGGGGCGTGTTGTAAAAACCATCCGTGGAAAAGACGGTGTAGCACGAGTCGCAGACATCCAGACCGCAACAGGCATCGTGAGACGCGCATACACGAAGATCTGCCCTCTAGTGTGCCAGCCTGCCCAAAAGGAATAAGACAATTTCGAAAGGCAACGCTTTCAAGGCCGGGGGCATGTTCGGACCTCCAGCTCCATCTATGGAGGAGCGGCGTAAAAAGTTCGTGTCGTCATGTTCGAGATCTTTTTCGGCAACGATCGCTAATCGCTCGTGCTAATTTTTGCCAACACACACATCAATTGTTGTTCCCTGTACGGTGTACCTAATTTGTAATCAAAAATAATAAAGCGCATCTGTTGACTCTGAAGAAATTCTTTAATTGAATCACCGCATCCCCTACACTCTCTCCTAAAGGAAGGCGACAATGTGACCTACGACGGAGAACAACTTACCTTAAATGTTATCTTGATATCTTGGTAAAAAAAAACGTGCTTAGTACTTCTATTTAAGAAGTTTAATCACATGGCCATGAGAAGTCGACACCATCATACCACAGGATATGCGTAATCGTTGTCCTTCTTCATCTCTCATCCTTTATGTAACTTGGTGTTTTTTTATTGTATAGGGGGCAAACGTGCAGTCGGGGGACATCTTTCTCCTCCCACCTCCATGGACCATCGGCTACTTACACACCGACAGCGTACCTCTCACTTTACGCCGGTCTCGTGTAAGCGAGAGGTACCTCCCCGGTCTTGCCGGCAAAATTCGGCTGCATGTAAGCTTGCAGTGTGCCACCACCACCTCTTGATACTCACGTATAAAACAAACATGAGGGCATTGCTGTCATTTTATTGCTATTTAATGCGCGTGTGAGGTGCCATCTTTATAATGTATCCTTCGCTTTTTTGTGAGAGCCTACTTCTTCGTTGCTGGCGATTAGTTCTATCCGAATACTTCAGCCGTATAATCTCTAGATTTTTATAACGGAATTCTATTTTTAAAAAGTTCATGGAACCTATGCTCTAATACAATGCGATAAAAATAAATCACAAAGTTAATAAAGGAACACATAAAAAATTATGTGACGGGTGCTTAAAATTGTCCAGATGAAATATTGTATATTTGTTCGCTGTGTTTTTACGATTTTAATATTCCAAAATGAGTATAGCAAAATGGAATCCAACGAGTATTGTCTGCGCTTCCGTTGCCAGTGAAACTTTCGCATTCATTCAACATATTTTTAATCACATCAAAATCTATATTACCAGCTAGTAGTGTAACAACAATTTAATCAGTGAGGCGGCATTAGTAGTTATATAATAACAGCATCCAGCGACCAGCTCCTCTTACTAGAAGTATAGTAGGGGTATTGGATAGTCGTATTCCATAAGATCGACAGCTTATCATTTTGACATTTATAAGGAAAGAATATTTTTTTTTATGATATAGGAGGGCAAACGAACAGCCGGAGCCATTTTCATGACTACCGACGATCACAAACATCCGCATAGAGGCTATACAGATGCGCTGCCCTCCTTTCTCCTTCCACCTCCATGGACCACCGGCTACTTACACACCGCACGAAACGCGACGGCTCAGCTGTCACTTTACGCCAGTCTCGTGTAAGCGAGAGGTACCTCCCCGGTCGTGCCGGCCCAATTCGACTGCATGCAAGCATGCAGTGTGGCACTACCTCTTACCTAATAGAGATAGAATAATATTTAAACTTACAAGCCGTATTCTATTTATTAAATAAATCCACAGTTAAAAAATTGTATGCCATATCAGGAGGGTGAAATGTATTAGGGTTAATAAAACACCAGTGGCCCAGTAATGAGGGCAGAGCGAGTAGACGGCCGACCCACACTTCGTCACTGTCCAGCCCTTCGCTATTTGGGATTAGCAAACACGAATGAGGCTCTAAAGGAAAATGCGGTTGGAGCCATCGATTCATTTCCACTCTTATTTGGACTTACGTCACTGTAAGGCTCGTTCCGTTTTAATGTCAGCGGTCGGGAGGATTTCGAATTGAGATGTGTTCTGTTTGATGATTTGTTTAATTAATTTGATGAAAGGAGGCGAATTAAATTATTTTTTATATTGTTGATAATAATTTCTAGGCTTAATTTCTTCCCTCCTATGCCAGAAAAAATGTCTTAAGATTTGCTGTATTTATCTGAGAAATAAAGAACCAAGAAATATCTCTATTCATATCTCGCACAGATAAACTTTAAATATCAATACCATGTTTAAAGGTTACAGGTTACATATACCTTTCCGCTACATATAATGTGGCACAGGTTTCTTTTTTAATATTTAACCCGTGACATTTGAGTGCCGTACACGTGCGCTAAGCCGGCCGTGGGGCCGCGGCGACCGCGACGTCCACTGAGGACCGACCGCCCAGGATTACGTATCGGCCTCACCGGCTTTACTCCATTGAGATTAATATGCTTCGGGTCCTCGAGGATATATCGACGTTGGGGATGAAATATTTTAAAAGCTATCGGTCACATCTATATCGGGATTGAATCCTTTTTTGAAAAGCAAGCAAGATAGAAGTGAATAATTTTAACTCACCACCAACGAGACACACGCACGAAAGCCCGTAGTTTTTGTGTACGTTTGTTATTCTATAATTTGAATGGATTTGGTTGAGTTTGTAAGTTGTATCTCGAAAGAAAGGGTCATCTTGGGGTTGATTTTACTGATGAAACCCGCTACTGTAAACTAAAATATAGAGGTTAGAGGTAGGTTTTAGAGTCACGCGCTTCTGTTTCTACTCACAAAAATTACAAAAAAAGATTCTTTTAAAAGATTATATATAGACTTAAAAGATTCTTTTACTGAAGTGACCAAATCACATTGCGCCAAAATGTACATAATTTGTTTTATTCATTTTCTATTTATATTTTATGTTCTGTGAATTCTGTTTTACCTGTCTTGATGAATATTTTTTGATTTTTTATTTATTTTTAAATATTTATAATTGTAACGTATATTCACCTATAACCCTCCTCTCCTCTTTCTTTTTAACAGATAACTGAAAACTCACAAACCGCACGAATCGCAGCATAGCCGTCACTTCGCGTCAGTGTAATGTGACTGATAGATACCTACTTCCACTGTCGTGCAAGTCCAATTCGGCTGCAATGCAGCTCATGCTGTGTGCCATGACTATCTCTTAGTAAATGTTTTGCTGAAAGCTTTTTGTTCAATTACAGGTACAAACCTGGACCAACAAGTAAATATTAAATAAGACCTTAGAATAAAATGCAATATGCGGGAAGGCAAATAAATAGATAAGGCAGTATTTGTCACATACAAAAATAATAATATAAAATTACCTTGCCAAGAATTACGTAAAGGCAAAGGTAAATTAAAACTACATTACTCACGGCCAGCGGACTCGTAGACGGCCCGGCCGGCTCGGGCGCTACGGCGACTGGTCCGCTACAGTGAGCGGAAACAATCATTTACGACTTGAAAATATTTTTAAAAAATCTGTAGGCCCCGCAGACCATCTCCGTAACATCAATGACGAATTTATTTATAAGTTAATTTATTCGATATTATACTTATTTATTCAAGTACGCGTTTATTGTTAGTTAAATAAGTTAGTTACACTAGTACATGATGTTGAATATGGTAATAAATACTTTTTTTTTTGTGATGAAAATGTCTCCGACTGCTCGTGGATCGTGCGCCGCCCATGGGCATCCGCATAAAGGCTTTACAGATGCGCTGCCCTCCTTTCTCCTCCCACCTCCGTGAGCCACCAGCTACTTATACCCAGCACGAAACGCGATAACACAGCTGTCACTTTACGCCGGTCTCGTGTAAGCGAGAGGTACCTCCCCGGTCGTGGGTCGTGCCGGCCCATTATGGCTGCAAGTTAGCATGCAGTAATAAAAAAAATTAGGGAGTAAAAAGAATAAAAAATTAAAGGATAGTAAAATTGAACCTGAAAGTCAATCAATTTATTGATAGAAATTATCAATGGAAATAGCTCTACATTATACTCAGTTGCACTTTATAAAATATGACGTAAATTATATACTTTTGGCGGTCATATGAGTTAGGAACTAAGAAAGGCTACCTTATAGAGACCTTGACTAGCCGCTGTCGATACATGCGATTAATGTTTTATTCATTTGTAATATCGGTATTTCATGATGCCATTAGGATATCTATTTGAAAAACGTGAGAACGTTAAAAATAATTTGTACATTATACTAGTAAAAAGTAAAATTCTTCGTCTTAAACCATAAAAGAACATACAAGTCGCATAACATCGAAACAGCTTAAATTTTATTACACGTATTAACGTTAAAAAAGTTTTTACACAACTAACGATATAAAAATTCCACCCCTAGACAAATCAAAGTGAAATAGCGCAATAAAACCAAAACGAGACAGATACAGTTCTTATTTCATTAAAAGTTCAGTTCATATCATGCACCTGGAGGATAGCGAAATTAGAGATGAGAGCGAAATAATTTGGGTCATAAATTCAACTTTTATAACCGAGGAGTGCGGTCCAAGTCGATTCAAAGTCGCCAAGTCGACATAATTCAACGTTTTCTTATTATCTTTAATGCTGACCTTTACATTCGTATCGCTATAATCAAAATTTTTATTAGAAATGTTCTTCGACAATATTAAACGAATTTTTAAGAATACGCCTCAAAAAATCAGAAACAAATAACAGAAGAGAATAAAATAGCAAGAGCTATGAGCTGAGCTGAGCTGAGTATAGTATTCGTAGGCCTTGCTTCCACTGTGTTATAGGCTTTCGTTTATTAGGCTTATTAATTTTAGTACAAAAAAAAATTCTAAGTAGAAATAAGTAGTTTCTAAGTAAGAAGTAATAATTCATTTAACGTTCAAGAAATAATAATACCTAAATCATATAAAATAATATCCATTACTTTCTCCGGTTTATATTAATAATTCATCTTTCATCGGTAATCAGTAAAAAAAGTTAGAACAGGATTTGGGTTTTCGATACATCACAATTAGCTCCATACAAAGGGCAAGGATCAAAGAGGATTGTTTTAACTTCATTAAAATAGTGACGCGTAAAATCCCTTCGACTGTATCGTTTACATATCCGTCGAAACATCTGAACATCGTTTTGCTCTCAAACACGTCGCTCCATCGCGGCTGTTTGGTGAAACTCCCAAGTCAAAGTTCCCTCCGGCTAAATCCATAAGAGTGTTTTGCCACATGATCGCTTTCTCGATTTGCCAAGAAAATGGAGTCGAACATGAAAACTACTGCTTAATAGGGATGTAAATGAGGATTGTTTTTGTAAATATCGATATATTAATTTGTAAGAATTTACCACTTAAAAAAATATTTAAAATATTTTTTAAAGTATTTACGCGTTATTTTTATAGTTTAAAGAGTGTATTGACAATTTGTTGTAAGTCTACATAATTATGTGTTGTACTTACTACATACCTACCTACCTTCCTTTCATGTGAACATTTCTTTGTAATATTATGTACAAGAATTTGTTGCGCACGTAGCATACTCAATAACCATCTTATGAATCGGAATGATTAGATAATATTGATCACTTTTATCACCGACATCGTCACTGAAATGACGTCGTATGCAGATTTATAAATATAACTAAAAAATAATTAAGAAGCCAACGTAGTATTTTACACACCTCAGAAATGCTTTTAAAATAAAATACTGAAGGTAACCTTTGTACAATGATATCTAAGATCCAGTGTTATTATTTACTTCAATAGAAAATTAATAAAATTGACTAGTCTTTCTTTGAAATTACTTATAAGATTTATTCAAGAAGGAATTGTAAGGAAGGAATTGCTGTATCATCGTTCAATTAAGATTATCCAATGAATGCTACTGGTAATAACTTCACTAGTACTTTCAGGATGTTAAGTTGTATATTCGAGTTACATATCTAGGTATGCTAAATGCTCTAACTTTAGAGGCGGCCTAACTTCAGAACTATTAACAAGCATGCGGTGGGGTTGTTAGATAGCCACATCGACTTGTAATATTAATAACATAACATTTAGCGAATATTCGGCTTTGATTACACTTATAACAAACAATTTTAAGCTATGAAATCTCTTTTAAGCGTGTCGAGCAATTAATTAACATGGAAAATAAATTTCGCGACATCTGCAGTACAAGAATGTACATTATTTGAATTGTGTAGTTGTTGTAGTAGTAGTTATCATTAGCATTGCAGCTGATTAGTATACTTACAATTATTCATATACTGCTGTATACTTATTATTATCAATTTTAAGATCAGAAACATTGATTGAACAAACACAAGCTTATCGAACTATTTATTGAGATGAAAAAAAAAATCCCCGACACATGTTTATATAATCGACATCTTTGTACAAGTAGGCACATAATATACGTACACGGGACTGTTTTTACTTAATTAGAGGTAGTGCTTGAAAGTCGTCTAGCCCTTGTATGAGCAAAGAGGACAGCGGGCTCCCAAGCGAACCTCATGCCCGGGCTTGCTAACAAGGGGGACATTACCCCCTTGGTGGTCGAGATCGGCACTTTATAAAATGCAGATCGAAGGACTGCTAGAGGACAGACCGCTATTGCGATAACAGGACTAGGCCTTCAGGCTATGTGGTGTGGTGTGTAATGTGTGTGGTGAATGTTGAGCTAATGAATGTGTGTGAGGTTGTGCTATTTGTATTGCTGCTGATTTGGGACGAGTTGACCCGTAAAGTACTCTCGTCATGTAATACGTTCGTTAAGTGATGACTGTGCAATTGTTCAGTGTAATTTTTGACAGCACGGATGGACTAAAGGGTATTTGGACGAGGGAATATTAAATTCCAAATCCTTCGTGTAAGCTGTTTTACTATGTAGCTCTCTTTGTTTGGACTTAAGTCACTTTTCACTAAAAGGTGCGACTTCAGTCCAATCAGCTTCTATTTTTAATAGCAAAATTCTGTACATCTAAGGCAATAATGCTGGTACCTTTTGTTAATATAGGTACTTTTTAGGTTTTTCTTTATAATTATAGTATTGTTATTTTTATGGGGACCCACTGAGTTTGTTTTGCAATTTCTTCGTAGGGCACGTCTATATTTAAACAGGCGATTGATGTAATTCTTGACGTTCGAAAAGTAATAATAATTCTATTATGATTAAAATATTTTCAATTAAATTTATATTATTTTCAGCCTACTTACTTATAACTACATAAATATTTCAATTTTTTTTATTCGTTTAAATTTAATTTATAAATTAGATTATCTGCAATTAAGACAATTTTAGTAGGTACTTTTGTATCGATATAAAGCGTGGCTTATGTCCCGTCACAGCTCGGTTGATAAAAGAAGATATCTCTACCGCGTTTCCCATATACAAAGTTTCCTGAATATGAAACAGTCCGTACGGATTGCGAAGTTGAACTGTCTACGTTCTATTAAATAAATCTTATATATTTTGGACTATTGAATATGTTTTAAGATTATAATGAATCTAGCAAACTTTTTTAAGAAAGTGCGGAACATAATAAAGTTATTAATTTATCAATGTTACGAATTAATTCTATATTTATACGAAATCCAGTGTATTAAAAGTAAATGCCGAATTATAGGGCAAAATAAATTATAATTAGCATCATGGTTGAAGTCGAATAATTTTTGAACTTTTTTTACGACTTTTTTTTTTTTTTTTTTTTTATGGTATAGGGGGGGCAAACGAGCAGTTGTAGCCATTTTTATGACTACCGACGCCCATAGACATCGGCATATAGACTATACAGATGCGCTGCCCCCTTTCTCCTCCCACCTCCATGGGCCACCGGCTACTTACACACCGCACGAAACGCGACAGCACAGCTGTCACTTCACGCCGGTCTAGTGTAAGCGAGAGGTACCTCCCCGGTCGTGCCTGCCCAATTCGCCATATACATCTGCATATACTATACAGATGCGCAAACCTCCTTTCTCCTCCACCCTCCATGGGCCACCGCCTATTTACACACTGCACGAAACGCGACAACATCGCTGTCACTTTACTCCGGTCTCGTGTAAGCGAGAGGTAACCCGGTCGTGCCGGCCCAAAATTGGCTGCATGCAAGCATGCAGTGTGGCGTTACTGCTTACTACTAAAAACAGTAATCGAAAAATAGCCTATTTTTGTCACCTAGGCCAGTTTTTAATTACCGAGGGTTTTAGCTGGTTTAGAATATTAATCTGCCAATTTCATTGTTAGCGAAGTTTAAAGGAGCAGAAACTTCAGAAGTTCGCTTGAGCAAATGTCTTGTGGGCAATTCAACCGACAGGCGTCCGAAACAGTCTTGTTGCAGTTCAACTTTACAAGCGGCCATAAAGACGTACATGTTGTCTTGTCCGAGTCATGACTTTAAATAACCCGTCTTTTGTACTACACGTTTACGAGATACTTTTTTCTTTCGCTCTTACTAGTAACTTCGTTTATGCAAGTAGTAAGACTGTCCAGTCACGAACCCATTCTTCGGTATTGTTATCGAAGTTGGCCCTATGTTACCAAAATGGCAACCAACGATACAATTCATCTTCTTTGTCTGTGCCCTAGTATGGTAAAAATAATTATATTTAAGTGTGTTTGATATAAATTAGACCCTCCTTTATTTTAGTGAGTTGATGGCCTGAATTTGATAATCATACAGATATTATTTATGACTATATAGATATAATATCTAGATACAGTTATAGGTTTTTAACCATATACCAATTTTATAGTTAGTCCGGGTAGGTCTACAGCTTTCCGCAGTCATCAAAAATCACCGATTGGTCTTTTATAGAAAAGAATAGAATAGAAAAACTTTATTTAGCAATTCTAACACACAGCTATACATTTTTCTTTACTTAACCTACACATAAATACGATAACTATTAGTCAACAAACACATACAGATATAACATACATTATTTTTAGAGAAAAAAAAACAAAATAAAATAAAATAATAAGTTAAGTATAAAGTATAAAACCAGCAGTAGAAACAAAAAATGCACAGCAGTGTAATACAATTACCAAAGAGGTAACCACTCAGTTGAATGATTGTGGTCACCAGAATAGATGACCACAATCCTGGTATTATGTGGTCCCCGAGATTAGATGACGTTACCGGTTACAGGTTACGAATAAGTGTAAGAGAAGTTGTGTCCAAGTTTAATGAAGAAACTATTATATATTTACTTTCTATTATTATTAAACTATTATATTACTATATTTTTCACCTAAGTTTGTTTATAGCTAAGCTTAAAGTAGTTAGTAAGTTAAGCCTCTTAACATGCCCAATGGATATAGGAGGAGAAAGGACGGAAACGTATCTGAATATCCTCTAAGTGGATGTCTGTGGGCGTCGGTAGTCATGAAAACGGCTCCGACTGCTCGTTTGCCCGTATACATTAAAAAAAATAACAGTTGATGGATTAGGATCGAGCAGTCAAGCCACGCTGCGGGCGCTACATGTGGTCTTGAAAATGCTGATTAATAACAAGGAAGTGGAGGATAACTTATAGTGTTATTATGGTGAATATTTATTAGCTGTGTTAGCCATTAGCAGTTACAGTAATTCATTGTATTTGTGCTTTATTTAGACATTTTAAAGCGGATTTTTAATAAGTAGTAAATGGGTCCTCGGTCCTTTTGATGGTCAGTGCTTACTTACTGTACTGTAGTGGATATTGCAAACGCATATTCATCTGTGATCCCATATTACTATAATTTATAAACAACCGATTTCACATACAATATTTAATGAACATTAGCTAACATTAAAACATATCTAACTAGTAATGGACATCAAATGCTTAAAACATTTTCAAAAGGAAGGTTCAATATATTAACTTGCGGATCAATCGATCCAGTAGAAACCACCACGTATTTTGAGGTGGTTTGGATTTCGGAAGCACTTCTAGTTTAGCTACTGACTACTGATATTGATGAAATTGCCTTACACCATTGGACGATTCAATCGCTCATACAACACCGTCTATCTCATTGGCTGATGTAGATGGCCTATTGGGGGAGGGTGGTGTGAGATGCCCAACTTTTTCCACATACTTAACCTGTCAAGTAGTTGATGCGGAGGTGACAATGAAGTCTCAAATAAAAAATAAATTTTGGCTCAAATAAATTGAGTCAAAATCAAGATAACCATGTTTTAATTACTCAGTTAAATTTTAAATAAAAAATATTCTTGTCTTAATGTTATAAGGATAAGACAAGGTAAAAATGTTTTATATCTGTGGACTGTGACCTTGCAACAGCCATCTTGGCTGTCAAAGTCATAAAGTTTATTATATTTAACAACGCAATGAACAAAAATAACGTTCATAATGATGATACTAAACATAATCTAAGACAATGGAATATTCTCGAAACACGAAAGATAAAGCCTTTATTGCACGAGGCAGTTTAGATGAAAATTTTCAAGAAATAAGCCATTCATATTCATTTAATAAACTAGATAGTCCAATAATCTCGCTCGAGAATCTACTTCGCACCATTTCCATCCATCATTCAGACGTGCATTCGTAACTCACTATATCACTCACATTGTAGCCAAGAAAATCTCAGATATATACGAACTAGACATTTGTAAAAGTTATTTAGTGTAAGTTTAAAAAGGCTTTTTACTGTATTGGCGGCAAAATAATTTAATTACACGTCTACGCGAGTTATTCAATATATATACTGGCTGGTGGTCTAGCGGCATGTGACAACCACAGATGTGAGGTCCCGAGTTTGAATCGTGGGTGGCCTGATCAAAAAGTATTATTTGAATTTCTCATTTTCTACTAATTAGGAAGTTGACTGTATTATACTCCCTCGGAGAGCATTTGTCCTGCGTGTGATTTCTTGCCAGCTGTGTTGGTCTGCCGTACCACCGGAATATGAGATTATGAGAATACAGAGTGCAATTTTATCTGCGCAGATACATGTGCGTTATTATAATTATGTCCTGTGCAGATAGTTCATCTCTATAGACGCCAACCGTAGCCAAAATTCGGCTAGGTACTAAGGGCCGTCGGATGACCTGTTGGCAAGTAACTACCAATACTATTATACGATAGACACCACGGTGGTATAGCTATGCTGACGCTGTCGTGTCAAATGTAAACTTATTTGCTACTTTCCCGGTCGTGCCGGGAAATTGAAATGCAATGTAAGATTGACAACTAAAATCTGTCAATCGCACTTATTCAGCTGTTATTGAGCGTTTATCTTGTGTGTCCCATTATACACCCGGGAGTCGGACTATTCTGAAGGATCTCGCAACATTCAGTATCACGATGCCTGTTAAACACGAAAACCCCTCCGCTCTACCCATGACCAGTTGGATTGTGCGTCGCGCTCTTCATCAACTGCCAGAGGATGTGCACTGCTGGACCAAGGCCCCGATCAGAGAGCGCCACGAGTCACGATCACAAGCTGCTTGCGTCCTCCTTGCGTCGAATTGTCACTGCAATAAAATGATTTTTTTTTTTATGATATAAACGAGCAGCCGGAGCCATTTTCATGACTACCGACGCCCACAAACATCCGCATAGAGGCTATACAGATGCGTTGCCCTCCTTTCTCCTCCCACCTCCATGGGCCACCGGCTACTTACACACCGCACGAAACGCGACAGCACAGCTGTCACTTTACGCCAGTCTCGTGTAAGCGAGAGGTACCTCCCCGGTCGTGCTGGCCCAATTCGACTGCAAGCAAGCATGCAGTGTGGCACTACCTCTTGCAAATATGTATCAGATTGTTATGGCGCTCAAAAGGCGGCAACCCGCCGCGGCGTTTGCATGAGGTTGTGATAAAATCAAAGCAAGCATCGTGTCTTTTGGTAATTTTATTCTCTGCCTGTAGTAAGCAAAGTAAGTGATCTGAAATATGTTTTTGTTGTAAAATAGCTCCTCCTCGTAGATAAATTTATTTAATTTATTGATCTGTTTAAATATTGTTTTTTATTGAACAAAAATAAAGGAATTTATGTGGTATTTTTACCGTTACACACTCACATATTTCTATGTCTTGATAATAAAGCAATAAAAGTTTAAAACACATCTGGTTTTATAAAAATCACTTATATACATGATAAA
>LUGF01022881.1:56873-75151 GCA_001625245.1 Calycopis cecrops | reverse complement strand
ACTTACACACCGCACGAAACGCGACAGCACAGCTGTCACTTTACGCCAGTCTCGTGTAAGCGAGAGGTACCTCCCCGGTCGTGCCGGCCCAATTCGACTGCATGCAAGCATGCAGTGTGGCACTGCCTCTTACCAAAACGATAGAAATTATTTTGCACGAAATCAGCGATAGTGACAGCAGTGCTGTCTCTTGTGAGGTGTGTAAGTAGTCGGTGGCCCGCTGTGGGAGGAGGAGGAGGAAGGAGGGCAACGCATATATATAACCCCTATGCAGATGTCTATGGGCGTCGGATGTCAGTTGTCAAAAATGACTCCGATATCTCCTTTACCCCCCCATAAAATAAAAAGTTTACTTTGAACTTTATCCCTGAAAATGTACATATTATTAAAATTAGTAATTGAAAAGTTACCTTCCTCGAAGTAATGCATTCAAAATACAGAACAGTTTGAAATGTTAAATCATACGACATGATAAATGTCTGCCGGCGTCAAACGTTATCGATATAGTCCAAGTTGAAACTGGTTTAGGTCCTGGGGGAAATTTGCAATCTTGGCCTTACGCTAACAAAGTTTCCAACTAAAATCCTATTGTGCATTGTGTCGGCGTCGTGGCGAACACTTTATTAGTCTCACCTTCATCATGTCTTGAGGTTTCGAATAGTCTATCAAATTGTTACATTATCAGCAGTAAGAACAAGATTGTATGAGGTAGTGTCATGTGTAAGAGGTAATGCTACCGAATTGGGCTGGTACTACTGAGGAAGTACCTCTAGCTCGACGTGATACCGCTGGAAAAAGAAGGAAGTTAATATCAATTATGCGGGTGAATATGGGTGTTTAATGTCATCCAAAGGTTCCTCGTTTTTCCCATTATACTATAAAAAATATCATGATTGGAAAAGTTGCTGGAAGAAGTAAGGTTGCCTAGAGAAAGAAGTAATGCTTGCGTAACATCCAAGATTGAAACTGTGTAGCTGATCTGTTTCGTAGAATTAAATGCAAGGAGGACAGCAAACAGCTTATAATTTAACTTCACTAAATGTAGAGGCACTAAAATGCAAGAATTCATTTAATTAATGTACTGATATAGATACATTAGGTACAACGTATACCACATTGTAGTGTATTATATTACGTATATAGACATAGAAGTTAAGAATGGAAGTACCTAAACAACAATTAAACATTAATAGTAAAGTTAGAATTAACTTATAATAAAATTTGTTTTTTTATTATTTTATAATTAATTTTGCATGTTATTTTATCACAGTTTATATTTATGTTGCATATTATTTTAATAACAATCAATTGTGAAAATAGAAGTGGAAATTTGACTTAAAATTTATATGAATTGGTATTATTTCGAGTGCTCTACAAGGAAACTAATTTAATCATATAGCAAAAGGCCTTCAGCGGTAACTGCTGTAAACCTTGGATACACAAGAGTAGCAGTCATAGGAATAGATAATAAATAGGTCAAGCACACTAAAAACATTTTCATACTAGTAACGCTTGTTTTGTTTATTATAGTAATATAGACGGTAAATTATATCAGAAGATACATAAAATTTAATGGATTACATAAATTAATTAAGCCCTTTTATGTACCCGTCGAACAAGTTAATAGAGACGATAAATATTTATAAAACATATTTTATAAATCCGGTGTCACATTCCGGTGCCAAATAGTGATATAGTAATTAGTTGTAGTGAAATGACTAATTACTTTATTACTATTCATCGTTGGCCAGCTCATGATGCGCATACTTGCGACAGTTTTTTCCCCAACTTTAAACGTATTATAAAATGGATATCGCCTTTGCTCAAGTCTCACGGAAAGATATGGGATTAGGGGGGTGTAGGAAGGAGGGCAACACTGGTGGGTTTTAGATGAATAACCTCTATGCAGATGTCTATGGGCTTCGATTTTTCTTTTGCCCCCTTAAACTATATAAAAATAATTGACACATCTGCAATATTGTATTCAAACAAAATCCTCTATTGACAGACTCGATTTTGTAATTATTTTGAATATCAGTTAACTTCAAGGTGTGATGAATTTGTGTAAGCGATAAATATATATTTATTGTAACTAGTAAATTGGCGTATATCTTTAATAAGACAATAACTGAAATTTATTGCAGACTCTATCTTTCAATACAAAGTAATTTCAGGTAATAAATAAATAAATAAGGTCATGTTGCAGGTATTTATTTATGAAGTGATCAATAATGAATTTAGTTCTATATTTAGAACTTTATATAATATTACATTCTAAATTAACGAAGAAGCCATGAAATGGTTATGGCAAGAGTCATCCAGACATTGCTAGGCACGCACAAGTAAATTATATTTTTAAAGGACCTTTATAATTGACTTAATTTGAAAACATAATTCATATACGCAACAAAAGTCAAATATAATTAGCATGTTTTGCTTTGCGATTATGTTATCATTATAAATAATTATAATTGTATTATAATGGCTTTATAATATAATTATAAGTTCTGACATTCATTGTTATTTACTGCTGCTTCTAGACATCACAATCGTATAGTGGCAGACTTTAATAGGCAGTTTGAGGTTTTAACCGTTCTAGGCAGTTTTTATAGTATTTTTTTATAGAATATGAGGGCCAAACAAGCTGTCGGAGACATTTTCATAATTACCGACGCCCATAGACATCCGCATAGAGGCTATACAGATGCGCTGCCCTCCATCCTCCTCCCTCCTTCATAGGCTACTGACTACTTACATACCGCACGAAACGCGACAGCACAGCTATCACTTTACGCCCACGCCAGTCTCGTGTAAGCGAGAGGTGCCTCTGCGATCGTACCGGCCCAATTCGGTTGCATGCAATCATGCAGTGTGGCACTACCTCTTACTAAAAAGTATTTGGGGTTATAAGAACATGTGGAGTTTTTTTTTATGTTTGTTATTTTTATGTTGCAGTCCTCCTCTCCAATAGGCCACCAGATACTGGCACGGTGACATACGACATAGCTGTCATTTAACGACGGCGTCGTGTGAGTGTACCCAGTCGTGCCATTCCATTTTAACTGCTATGCATAATGACGTCATTACTTTTTATAAGGCACATAAAAATTAGAAACATCAATTTTCAAATTTACATGATCAGATTTCAACCCGGATCACTCCAACACATGCATCTTAAAAACTGAGCTCAATCTATAAAAATTAAGTTCAATATCCCATCTTTATTAAATCTGCGCTCGCCTCCGCGGGTAAAGGCTAGCTTAAAAATAAAAATCTGCGCACAAATATTGTTATAGAAAGTTTCCCTTTAAAACATTAAGCAGTGAACAAAGAACATCGAGCGGGCAAAGGAAGTGCAATAAATTGAAATAAATTTTTTACAAGAGCTTTATGTAAATGAACTGCAGAAAAAGATTTCGCTCATCGAAATACAGATATTTGTTTTTGTGAAGCTGCCTCCTTGAATGAATATTTGTGAAAGATGGAGTCTATTTTTTATTTGTATATTACCAACGGTTTGACGCAGTTTTTACGTCGTTGCCGGAGGTTGTGGGTTCGATATCCGCCCAGATCTATGTATTTTATTATCATAATGTGTTTCTGTAGGAAATAGTATCAGTATGTAACATTTATGAAGAGTAAATAAATAATATATAGGTTAGTACTTGTAATAATAGTCCTTAAGTTACAGGCACCGATCTAAATTAACATGATGTGATAAGTACACAGTGTTATGATTATTATTATCACCGTTATCATCACCAGCCTGAGTACGCCTCCGATATAGGCCTGCTAAAAGAGCCACTGGTCAGGAAGTAGGACTCACGGTTTTCTTTTTTTTTTTTTTTTTCTCTTTATCGCCGCCATTGCTGGCGCAGCGTTTGTGCCTGTAATTATTACTAATGATGGGCCCCAAGTTTATACCTAACCTTGGGCTCTTTTATGGCTGATGGTTTCGCGTCCGTTTCCTGGAACGGACTTTCCTACAGGACCCAACTTTATGCCTAACGTTGGGCCCGGGTCTTGTCACTTCCGGTTGCAATGATGCTGTATTGGGGTCGAATTTGGTCGGCACGGTAGGGTATGGCACAATATGTCTCTCAACGGCGTACAGTGACAGCTGTGTTGCGTTATGTAACTATCCGGTGGCCCGTGGAGGGGGAGGAGGAAAGAGGAAACTCATCTATATAACCTATATGGCTATGTCTATGGGCGTCGGTAGTAATGCAACAAAGCATCTTCTATAGATGATCAAGGGACACAATCTTCCAAAGAAGAGAGTGCTCTACACCAGCGACGACCACCGACGACTTATTTGCAGCCCGCGAACGTCTTATAAATAAGTTATTGGGGAGGAGAAACCAAACTAAAAAAAATGGTCTTCTATTGTGAATTATCACACAAAAAAGTCCTTGCCTGCCAAAAGGTTGCCGACCGCTGTTATACACCATCAATGTCAAATCGGAGAATCTTCCTTTATTTCTATCAATAGAGATACTGTGAGCAATATTTCAGTTCTACTGTAGGTACTTGGAGTACATTCAAGGCCACGGGTTTTCTACCATGGCAAATAACCGTTGTGGCGATATTCATAGGCATTTTAAAAACAAGTTAAGCATGTGCTTAATGGTCCAGTGATTCATAATGTCAATGTTCTTGGTCCGATATGTATGAATAAAAATATGATATAAATAAAACATTTATATAATTTAATGGCTGATACAAATTAGTCGATGTGCCACCATTTGACAACTGTAACGTGATCGAACTAGTCTGCGATGTACTAGTGACATGCCCCGACGTCGCATGCTTAACTCTAAGTTTAGGCACAACTCATTTCGGCTTTTATTTTTTTATATTCCTGTTAATATGTTGATTCTTTTTTATTATTGGTTGTCTGGAACAGACCGCTAGGAGCGGAAAGACCGACTTTTTGTACCTGTATCAATCTAGTTTTTAAGTTCTGAGCTATTGTTATTGATTGTGGTGCAAAATAAAGTGTTTAATAACTTATTCTGTTTGTAAATATACGTTTAGAAGTAATGCTATTATCTAGTTTAAAAGCCTATATGTGTTAATGTAAGTGTTACCTTTAATTTTGGCTTCATTTTGAAACACTAGGAAAAATTAAAGAAGGAAAGAACTATTAATCATATATACATAATATGAGAATACAGTTCATAGGCTTTTGAAGCTTTTTTTACTTAAATTTATTGTTAAATAAAAAAATTGTATCTTGTATCTATATCTAATAGTTTAAAGAAAATGAAACAATTTGATTGTTTTTACTAATAACTATGTTGGGTACATATCACATAGGATTACGAGAAAATAGTCATGAGCTTAAAGTTTTTTGTGAACTCTACCAAACTAGCATAATTATCACTTTAAGCCGGTATTCAGTTGGCAAAATGTAGAAGTAGTGTAGTTTAGTGATCTTAAAGAAAACGTTCAATCAATCAATCCTATTAAATAAATATTGGACCACTGTACCTGTAAGCTGTGGCTTCATTTAAGATCGCAATATTTCTGGATTGAACCAAAAAGTATTATTGCCTGAAAGTCAGAATCCACAGTTAGGAAGATATATAGATAGATACTAGCTGCGCCCCGTGTTTTCACCCGCGTAACTTTCGATCCCGTGGGAATATCGGGATGAAAAATAGATGTTGGGCTATTCTCAGACCTACTCAATATGCTCACAAAATTTCATGAGAATCGTTCAAGCCGTTTCGGAAGAGTATGGCAACGAAAACTGTGACACGAGAATTTTATATATTAGAAATATTATCCTCCGTTTGTATCGAATAACTATCCTATTGGAATATTGGATCGAGAGAATAGCAAGTGCACTTATGTATGATTTGTAATATGCATGCTGTGTTGTTGCACGATAGACAGTTTCTGTAGTCGATGGCTATCGCCGTTAGGAACTTAACACACATACAGACTCACATTAAGTTTCATATATATCGACAACTAGAAACATCTGTACCCGTTTTTCATATCTCACATTTTAAAATGAACCACATCCGCGATCTTCGATTTCGAATGCGAAATTCCATAGCCGTCATTATAATAAAAAAATCGTTAAGCGATATACTGGCGCCAGATTTATACACAGGATAATCTATGGATCTTTCCAGATGAATTATATTTACAACTAACTAGTCTATGGATCTTTCTAGATGAATTTGCATATTACAATGCGTCTGCAACATCAACTATTCTAGTCCGGTGCAGCGTAACTAGCTTTATGGTAATGAATTTATTAATAATTGATGCTAAGTAGCTATTCATAACATTACCGGTAGAGAGACCGCTCTCTAACCTGGTTAGGTACGCGTCGGAATGTAAGCTAAAATATATAGTGAGTAGTTAAATTTTATAGTATCTACATACTGCAAGTTTTCATTAACAGATAGTTTACACATAAAACATCATTGTCATTATAATCGTCATTATCATAATTATTACCATCACAATCATGATGAGCCTCTATTGATGAAAGTCAAGACAGATAAACTAGCAGAATATATTGTTCTTTAAATAAAATGTAAATTTAGAAATTAAAAATTTACACAATACTTATGTAATTAGCAAAAAAGAATGCTTATACTAACTTTTATTAATTCCTATGACAGTTGTTAAGACATCAAACATATCATGTAATTTTGTATATTATTGTTTAATAATGAAAGAGAGAATAGGAATTCCTAACATGGTAACGGCTTCAAGCCCAATCACTAAGAAACTGGGTGGTAGAAAACAAGAACTTAATAAAAGGTTATTTCGTGTCAAACACCCCTAGAGGTTGTTAGAGCAATGCTAATAAGACCTAATTAGCATTGAAATGGAAAGAATTGCGCTAGTAAGCAAACACCGAGCTTTATTGCCTGCATTAATCCACTCTGCTATCTGATATCGGCGTATTCGACTTGTTTGATAAGAAATATCTAAGAAAAACTGCTGAGGTTTTTGAAAGTATAATCTTTTCTCAATATGCGAATTTTATTTATATACCTATATAATGGTACACAGAAAAGTAGTCTATAATTTAAACCTAAACTATTACTTTGCTCGCTCCTACTGTTATTACCAACTGGACTGTGGAACAAAGACAGTCCCTCTCCTCAGTATTATACACGAATCAATTGTATTACAGTGGGTAAATTACAGAATTGTTAAACGTAATCAGTCATTCCAATAACTAGTAAATAAATCAATAGACATAATGCGTAATGCTAGTAAATCATTCATAAAAATGCGTAGATGCGTGTACATTATTTTAATTAATGTTCCTTGTAATAATATATTATTGCAAATGTCAGTCTTGTTAGTTTATTTACAGTAATTATCAAAAGGTCACTTGTTATTAACTTAATGTGCACTTATAAAAAGTGTACGTTACAAAGAAAATCTGATGTAAAATATGATAATAGTTTCTATGTACTCAATTTCACTCTCATAATCATGGTGAATCTAACAAGACCTTTATAGTTATAATCATTAAGCTACAAACCGTTAACATAAATTTTCCAAAAATATACCTACCATTCTGGTGTTATCTGATTGAATGAGTCATTTATCGCTTTCTTATCGCTTAGCATATCGTTGAGACCGTGTGTTATCACACCTCCCAAATATGCCATTTACAAACCAGTTATACTTGCACCTATGTCTTCCGCGGCCTTGTGACGTGTCACGGAGGTCGCTCTCGACTCGATCTAGACTCGATCAGATATTTTAATATCAACACGAAATCGTGTTCGATAAATATTCATAATTAATTCGAAACAATAAAAATACTATCAGTCTCTTTGATCTGGAATAGTAAGTTATTAGGTGTTAGTCCCGCTACGGATCGCGATTTTTATACTTCCTATTATTAGTTTCCCTTCAGATTTTTATATTATACTAACTGTGCCCCGGGTTTTCACCCGCGTCATATAATTAATGAACTGCACCTTTCTCTTGCACCCACCTAAGAGTTGAATTTCATCATACACATCATACAACCTCTGTGCCAAATTTCAAATTTCTGGGTACAGTTGGTTTCGGATGTGCGTTGATATATAAATCAGTCACGCTTACCTCTTAAATAAAAAGGGCGCTGCTGGTCTTCATTTTTTTTTATTCTTTATGTACATGAAATTTTTTACAAATGTTACTTAATAAGACTAAGACCTAAACTCAGTAGGAACTCGTAACAATATCACTAAATATATTACTATTAATTGAAATTAAATGATATGCACATTGTACATATCGTAACTTCCTTAAAGTGAACCTAAGTAACCTAAGAAACTCAAGCCCGTGGGAAGAAAATGAGGTATCCGGGTATGAGTACAGCTGTGTTTGAACATAAGTGCACCAGATATTGAAAAGATAACTGTGACCTAGGGTTTTATCCGTGTAGGTAAAGTCTACTCCCCATTTATTTATTAAAAAAAAATATTCCGGACTTTAATTTTTATCTGTGCCATATATTTAGTCCTAAGTCATTCAGAAGTTTTTACATGAAAGACATCCATACACACAAACTCTTGTGTTTATAATGTTAGTGGGATTTAGTGCACGTTAGATATTATTACTGTCGCAAATAATATTGGAGTTCAGCCAACACGACCTCGTACGGAATGATAAAATATATTTCATATTATTTTTTAGTTCTTTTAATCACTGTCATATTTAAAAATAGTTTATTGTACTTGTAGACTTTTATTGAATAATCTTGTGCGCCGTATCTATTACTAACAAAAAGACAGGCAGACTGACTAAATAATGAGTTATTATCCTTGCCACGGAAATTTATTCTTCATTATCTCTTGCTTCAATACAATTTTATATAGATCTTTACTATTTCCCTATAATTGGTTTATCATATCGAAAAGTTGCAGAAGATGGCTTCTGACATCGCTCTTAGATTCAAACTTTAAATAACCTAACAACAATGATTCCTATAAATCCAAGTCTTATTTCTTTGTACCTACAGAAGTAACAACTTTAAATATAGATACTACGTTTCTGCCTGAATCGGCTTCACAACCACAATTCTAAGTAACAATCTTATAAATATAAAATTATTCACCAATTTTATGAATCTCTCCCCACACATTAGGATCATGTAATTGCAAATGGTCAATCATTTTCCATCATTACTGAGTATAAAAAATCAATGACCAACGGTCTTAAGTCCTGCTCCGGCGATGCCCTAAAATTATAGTCCCGTTATGAGGCAAGGACCAGGACTTGGGAGGTGAACGACCTTCTTATCGACATGTTAATCGTACGTTGCGTAAGTTAAACGTCCTTTGCACGGTATTTGGGTTAATGTTTTTGGGATTTCTTTGGCTCAAAATAAATGAATATAAATAAATATCTGTGGACGATTAGGGTTAGGTTACCTAAAAAATGAATAAAGTCTGTCTGCGCAATTTACTTTAAAAGTGGTAATAGTGGTCAAATTAGGGATTAAATTATATCTATCATAAATCTTTTCTTAAAAAGAAAGACAAGTAGTAAGAGGTAGTGCCGGTTTGGCTACATGCATGCATGAAAACGCAAATTGGGCCGACACGACTGGGGAGGTACCTCTCGCTTACACGAGACCGGCGAAAAGTGTCAGCTTGCGGTGTGTAAGTAGCCGGTGGCTTATGGAAAGGAGGGGGGGGATGGGTGCAACGCATCTGTGTATAAACTATGCGGGCGTCGGTAGTCATGAAAATGGCTCCGTCTGCTTGTTTGCCCCTTTGTACTATAAAAAAGATAAAAACAAAAGTTGTAGATATGCAAATTTCTGCTTCATCGGTTCAGTAATTGATCCAAATGACACATTATTTAAGTTATAGAATTACAGTAAGGTTTTGCTAGATCCTGTGGACTTCTCTGGCAGGAATGTAAGAAGGGCTAAATCCCTTCCCACATTCCTTCAATTAAGGGAATGTAGTCTAGAGCTTACATGACGTATAGACGTATCTTATTCAGTCCGTAGTAGCTCTCAACCAGACGTGAGACGGAGATCAAACCAAAACCAGTCTCGAGAGTAGACAAGTGAGCAATCCATGCAATGGAATGTAGCGTTCGCTTGAGACTCAGAAACAGAGCCTACATTTGAAATGTAAGATAAATCGTATCACTTGGACACAGACATTTGTTACAATCCTTTGATATTCAGGCAACTGACAGTGTTACATATAGTACTAGAGAGTATTACAATATACCCCTACATGTATTTCTGGTTGGGGAGTTTTTATTGTAGACTATTAGTTCCTCCTCCTTCCTTTTGATATCTCAGAGGTTGAGCAAAGACGTGTAACATGCTCTGGAAACTCACACGCCGCATAAACGACAAGTATATCGAGCGAGAGTAGGCAGTCCGATCACCTGATGAAAGTGATCACCAACGCCCACCCATCCGCAACACCAGAAGTTTCACCGCTGCGTTGCCCTTTGTCATGTCAGAGATGAATAAGCTCTTTTCCTAGGGATACTTAATTAATTGCTTACATTATTCTAGCGTCTATTACTATGTTGTCACGTGACGTCATGAAAGACTAAGACCTCCTTTGTAGTGATTGAGTGCTTCACCGTTGTCACCACTGGAATGAGATTGATCGTTTACCTCCTTAGGAAATAGGAAAAATACCTTTAAACTATGTAGAAATATTTAGACGAAACATTTTCATTATATAAGCCAGTTAAAACATGATCGAGTTAAGATTAGCAATAATTAAGTTATTTGTATATCTTAATGATTTTTAATGTATATTTTACAAAATTAATTGCTTAATTAATAATTAAGATATTCGTTATCCTTATTAATTGTATAATAATTAAACAAGTTTACTTGAATAGGGTTTTGTAGGGAGGTCTTGTGCGAGGAAAAAGAGTAGGTACCTAGATAAGTATGGATACTTGGTTCCTTGGCGAATCCTCCGAGAATGGGAATATTTTACTTATAATCATATTTTTTATTTTCGTTGATGCCCATAGACATTTACATAAGTTCTTTTTTTATTGACGCCTAGTTGCGTCCACATTGTTTTGCATAATTTGAAAGGTTGATTGAAAAATCTGTGTGCTGTTGGTGTGCCTTAAATAAATAAATAAATAAATAAATAATTATAGGTTCCTAGCTACATAGAAACTGCACGAAACGCGACAGCACAGTGTCATTTTGCGGCAGCATCAGGTTTCTCTGTTTCTCTCACGTAATTAGGACGAGTCTATCACCTGCATCTGATACAAGCTTATAGGTGCATTTTTTATGGTATAAAGGGTCAAAGAGCCATTTTCAAGACTACCGACGCCCATAGACAATTGACATACGCATAGAGGTATATACAGAAGCGTTGCCCTCCTTCCTCCACCCTTCATGGGCCACCGGCTAAGTAGCCGGTGACCTTGGCAATATTCTGCATTACATAGATTCCTTTGGCATATCCTGTGATGGTCTTAATTGGGCTATTTAGTTCGTTCGTGTGTATACTTACATGTACCGTTGTATTACTTACACGTACAGCACAGCTGTAACTTTACGCCGGTCTCGTGTAAGAGCCTGTCCAGATTGAGCGAATTACGCGCGTATTAGGCCTGACTACAAACAATTTAACGAGGTGGTCGGGGTTCAAGGCCCTCACGAGTCGTGTTTCTTTTTTCATATCTTTCTTTTTTTACATTATTATGTTGCACATTAAATATAATAAAAAAGTACTGAACTATATTTATTACTATTTACTAACTACGTGTGTGAAATTTTGAGGGACTTGAAACCCGACCACCTCGTTAAATTGTTTGTAGTCAGGCCTAAATACGCGCGTAATTCGCTCAATCTGGACGGGGTCTAAGCGGGGTATCTCCCCGGTCGTGTCGGCCCAATTCGGCTATAGCGAGGCGTGCATGCAGTTTAGCATTACATTACATTACAGTATTATCGGCCTTTACCGGTGATACTGGTAGACACCACTGTTAGACTAATCACCTGCCACTGCCATCCATCTACCACCGGTTTGGTTACAGCATGGAGTTCTTTCTCGGCCCGACCTTCTACAAGCAAACTATGCAGATTTCATTTCCTTGACATAGTGATACAACTAAATAGCCCAATTAAGACCATCACAGGATATGCCAATGGAATCCATGGAATGCAGAATATTGCCAAGGTCAGCCATTGATTATATTTCAACGAATTTTAATTAGAATGTTAGCAATAAAGCTAAACCATTCTAGGCGAGTCGTTTGCTGTTCGTTTTTATTTATTGCTGTCTACATCTGCCGCACCTTTGCTGTCTTTGTGCTGTCAATAATGACAGATAATCTTGATTCATAACAATGAAAACGGTTTAAAATATACAACAATGTTTTTAGTTAAGCATTTTGTTACATTACAAATTACGTAATTTCCTATTAGTAAAATATTGGGGTCATCTCTAGAGACAAACTGAGTCGGACTTATGAATGCGCACAAGTGTGACACACACAAATTAACTCTCTACTTCCTAACTCTCCTCTTCCGATCCGATTTCTTTCTTATCGTGTTGGAAGAACGTCCCGTTCTTCCGAGAGGATAAGAAAGAAATCATACGCTCGACCATAGGCCTAAAAGTGTTCTCCAAAGCACGCGGCAACTTCTTCACGCCTTTGGACTGTTATTCTTATTGATTCTAATAACACTTTTTGGTCCGATACGGCACTTAAGCATATTCCATGCTTGAATAAGTTTATAGCCGTTGTGGTAGCGAGTTTGTCTACAGCAGGCGGAAAAATCCAAAAGGAATATAAATGTATGGGTGTGTGATGAAATATTGATATCAATTTCTCAAATTCACTACCGTTATTCACCTGTAACACAGGTTACAAGTATAGCGGGGGACTAGGTCAATGTGATTTGATTGATCAAATACTATTAATTTATTTTATATATGTTTTTAATCTTTGTAGTTGAATTGGGTTGGCGTAGCTTGTTGTGTTTCCCCCCAAAAATGCTGCAACTTTGTCATGGTGCGGGGTTTACGTGCCTGTGTGATGCCCATGGCCTAACAGGGCTACTCATACTGGACAGGCTCGGGGAAAAGGCCAGACTAAGAGCAGCTCAGCTGGGAGGTCCTCCACCCGTTCCTCTGAATCAGCAGATGGCCGCTTGGATAAGGACGGCCGGAGGGCGAGCTCAGTTAGAGCATTGGGACCAGGGGTCAGAATAGGAATCTGACCCCTTTGCAAGGTACCAATGTTGGAGTAGGGACTGTTCAAAGGCAGCCGGTTAGTAACTAAGCAGGAGAAGTCTGGCCTTTTCACCGAGGCCAGCCTGACGCTGGAGGGACCCTGATGCTTGTAGATCCGGGGTCCTCCAATTATAGCGGCTAAAGGCACCCGCAGGAGTTTAGTCGATAAGAGTAACCCAATTGCCGAGCCCAACACTGTACCTACTCAGTTGAGGTTCCTGGGTAGCATACGTAAAAGCTATTCCTCTGCGTTACAATAAAAAAAATATGGTGTGAGGGTGGGTGCACCTTGTTAAGCGAATGTTTTTGTGTATGGATTTTAACTACACACGCGTCGTTTTTGAAAAAGAAAGGCCATCTAACGATGCCTTATTTCATTCCTTCAAGTCGTACCTATAGAGAATACAGAAATTTACTAATGCTTATATTGTACTAGCTGACCGGGTTACGCGTAGCTGTAGGTAAAAATGAATATTACGCGGCCATTATCGAAACACAATATAGCCTCTCTTTAAAGTTGGACAAAGTTAAAAAATCTGTACAATAGTTTAGGAGTCCATCGCGGACAAACAACGTGACACATAATTTTATACAGGGTTATTCTTTGGTCACAGGCCAAATTTTCAGGTTTCGTTCAGAAAATAATACACTCGATTTATGAAATAGGAAATACTATAAAAATAATTAGATATATCGGCGCGAAGACGACTTCATTTATTAAAATGGGACAATAGATTGTCAAATTGTAAATTCTTGAATGTTCTTATCGCAATCATTAGCTTAATTCGTTGAACACGTGTTACTTGCAATATAAATTCTCCGCATTGAACGACGAAAGATTATTCTAATCGAAGTAATCGTACATTGTGAAGCTCTCAGGGACAACGATACGCTGTACAGATAATAAAACTAAGCTGTTGTGATGTTGGAATAGTTTTATTTCAAAACCTACCATGGACCAGCATCATCGTAAAGTTGTTGACGTCAGCAGTACTGACGTCCCCCTTAAAAAAAACATGGCTGAGGTATCTGCCTCGTTAGATACAATTACTTTGTCTCATGTTGTAAAATATATTTCTTGGTCACCACGTGCATCAAACTAGACGCCGACGTCACAGACCTTGAAGTCGATACATTTCGTGTAAGAACAACAATTCGATGTATTTTTAAGGACCATTTCAAATCTATTTTTATTTAATAAAATATATCAATTAGACGATAAAATTTAAAACACACTCTTGGATGTCTACTTCCTTACCAAACTTGACCAAAAAATAACCCTGTATATTATATCACCTTATTATGTACATATTATATGACAGACGTCAAAGCTCCATCTTATTACTCTATTATATTTGAACCCTTTGAAGAGATCACCAGCACGAGTGTCACCAAACGGCACCAGCCGGATGCTGTGCTAATTGGATGTGTCAGACGCCGGGCGGCCCCGAGATAGTGCGAGACGTTAATTATTATCCCGTTTGTGTCTCGTCTTCAAATCTCTAATCTACTCTAATACACGTTGCATATTTGGTTGTTTAGGGTACATTATGATATGGGTTGTAGTATAAATTGCAATTGAACTAAAAAAATAAAATTGACAGATATAGGTAGGTATAGTTAAATGTCTGTAGGTCATAGACTATAAAGCACAGGTTCCCAAACTTTTTCGTCTAACGCCCACTTTGAAAATCAGTTACTTCGTATCGCCCCCTTATTAGTTATTATACCTTCATATTCAAAGACAATTATGTCGTTTCTGGCCCTTTACCGCCCCCCTCTGAGCATCTAGTGCCCACAAGAGGCGTTATCGCCCACATTGGGGAAGACTGCTATAAAGGAACAACGTGATCGTACGGCAAAGGAATTGCTTAATACATATTATGACAGCAAGCTTAGCGACTGTGTAATACATTCACCTCGTGTTCCTCAGTTGTTGGTCTAGGGCCTAGGCAACAGACCACCCATTGCTCCAGCTTATAAATAAGAAAGGACTATAAAATGAACAATGATGACATGGCTGATATGATTTGTCATATGTGCATCAGTCCTATAAAAATGAACAAAGATACTTATGGAGCTGGATGTGCAAAATGTCCTATGAAAAAATCTCCTTATTGTTAAGGTAAATGGGTACTTATATCTGATAGTGATGCGTCAATAAACTTCGAGAATAAATCTACATCTATCCTACTAATCCTACTAATATTATAAATGCGAAAGTTTGTATGTTTGTTACTCTTTCAGACAAAAACTACTGGACGGATTTTCATGAAACTTTACAGTAATATAGCTTTCATATCAGAATAACATAATAAGTTAAAATGTATAGGGATTTCTTGTAATCCGAAATTCACGCGGGCGAAGCCGCGGACGGAAGCTGGTATAGGTATAGATGTACTGGGTCTTTATATAATACATAAATAATATTATTGCTAGCGGATCTACCGCGAAAAACCGCTTTTTGATAAAATTTTATATATTACTAGCTTCCGCCCGCAGCTTCTCCCATGTGGATTTCGAACTACAAAATGGAGTTATTATACATATAAACCTTCTTCTTGAATGACTCTATCTATTAATAAAACCCCATAAAAATCTGTTGCGTAATTTTATAAATCTAAACATACAGACATATAGACGGCGGAACGCGACTTTTTATGCTATGCAGTTATAGATAATATTCTTATCTGTGAAGCAATAGAACTACATATACAAAATTTCAACCTAATCGATCAAGTCGTTTAGTAGTTACGACATTAGCGCCACCTACCGGTTCCAGTTGTATTTTTTAATAATCCAAGAAGCCATCTAAATAGCCTTATAAAATTTCAACCCAATCGATTCAGTTGTATGTCCAACCGTTTTCCCTTGGGAATGGGGATAAAAAATTCTCTTTCCGTCTCCTGGTTCTAAGCTACCTCTCCACCAATTTTCAGCCAAATTGGTTGATCTGTTCTTGAGTCGCACTACCATGCATTTGACACATTTATTTATAAGATCACGTAATTATTGATGAAGTTTCTATCTGTCTTTTGCAAGTGTTGAAAATTTTACTTAAATTATTTACCTACACAATATCATAACAAGTCATATGATTTTTAATTTTTAATTACAAAAAAGTCTTACTTAGATCGAATATCGATCTTCGCGGTCCACTAGTATTTATAGATATCTATCAAACATTCTTGACATAAAACAAGAGACATCATGTTATAGTATGAATAATGGATGTAAAATTTTTAAAACATCAACCCACATTACCATTTAACAACAAAGATATTCAAAGCTCCAATATAATGAACATAATTTTACTATTAATAACTGTATTCAAATTGATAATAGCCCTAATAACAGTGGGAGCTAACGCGACAACTTTTCTAATGGTTATTATTAAATGGATATTATTATGGCAAAAACATCACCCAAAATACCATTTGCTTATAAATAGTTAGTAATTTTATCATAAAGAAATAAAGTTTATATCTTTAATATTAGGCAATACTAATTAGATCCTGAAAATTATTTCACAAACAGAAATCTACATTATACGGGGAATATCGGCTATTTTATTTGGTTACTGAACAAAATTATTTTTGGCACCAAAATTGGTCACGTGTCAACCAGTATTCTAAATTATAAATTTTTTTTAATAAAAACACTAAACAGTAAATCACCATTTCAATAACATTTAATGGAAAATCAAAAACCTAAATGACTTAAATTAATTTGAAGGACGCAATGTCTCTAGTATTATTAAAACAAATCTTACGACATTTTCGATATACGCTATTAACTCATACCATAAAAACAGACAAGCTATCTAAGCTAGCAGAAAACAGAATTCAACATACATACTAATTATTACAATATATAAAACCATCAATAGAAAAATGTGTTAAAAGTATTCTTAAAGCAGATTAAAACATACAAGACATTTCCTAATAATAAACGACCATAATCATAATAAAACTTCGTAGGACTTAGAATTTTCAGATTAGTTAGATCTACTTACCGACCAAGTTTATAATGTTTAGGCGAATTTGATTGCTATCGACGAATTTTGCTGAACAATCTTTGCTTTTGCTATCTTAAGGCTGAATTTAATTTGAAACTAGTTCTCCAAGTCAGTGCTAAGTTTTAAAACAAAGTTTGAATTGCGATCAGCAAATGAGTTGGTGTAAAACGTTATTACAGGCCAGTCTACAATGAGTTTCTAGTGTTCCAGTGCACAGTGAGTAATAAACTGTACGTTTTCTACTTTCTTCCTATGTTCAACGACTTGCAGGAACAAGAAAATAACATTTTAGTATAATAAGACATTTACTTCTTTGTGATAGTGCATATTATGGGGTTTTTTTTACATACTTATTTTTGAGTAAGTAGTGCTATTAAGGCATTGCAATCAAAATCTGTTGCCAGCACGTACTGTACCTTTGCTATGCTCTCATGTATCGTGCGGAATGTGCGATTCCGGTGGTACAAGGCATTATCGGTATGCGGACGTTACTAGGCGATATATCGACTATAAAATAATACTCTATTAACTATATGGGCCAACTGTAAGTTTGTCCCCGTATGAAATAAAATCAGTACAAAATAACATTTTGTACCATAAGCATATCTATCTTGGTTTGTTAAGAGACTAGTGTACCTGTCCAACAACAGTGTAGAGTATTTATAAGAAGATTATTAAAGAATTAATTTGTCTTTAAATTAACTTGTGGGCAACATCTGTAACAAATCAAATATGGCCTTACTCTGCACGTAGCTGCGATATTTCAGCTGTATAATTTAAGTTTGAATTTCACTTACCACACAAAAGAAAACGCTAAATCTGGACTCTGACATGAGCATCTTAGATAATGATTATCATCCCGTATTATCTCTTATAGGTTCACTGCTGGACATATTAAATATGTTTCTTTTAATATTCTTTCAATAGTACGACCAGGTTAGAGAGGCTTTCGGGAGCTCTCTTCACAGCGCGTACCATGAGTGCTGAAAATACAGCAATGGAAAATACAAAATGGAAGATGCGGCCGCGATCCTCAG
>LUGF01022881.1:44104-56377 GCA_001625245.1 Calycopis cecrops | reverse complement strand
CTGACATGAGCATCTTAGATAATGATTATCATCCCGTATTATCTCTTAAAGGTCCACTGCTGGACATATTAGATATGTTTCTTTTAATATTCTTTCAATAGTACGACCAGGTTAGAGAGGCTTTCAGGAGCTCTCTTCACAGCGCGTACCATGAGTGCTGAAAATACAGCAATGGAGAAGATGCGGCCGCGATCCTCAGCATTGCGGGACTGAGAAAGATGAAAAAGAATTTTCTCGCCTTCCTGCCCGATAAATAGGTAATCTGAGACAGGCTAACATATTATATTTTAATGATACGTTATGGTTTTTTGATTAAATATTTTAAATGATACCAATTAGGGCGTTCGTGTTCTAGAAAAAAAAAGATACATAAAAAATTAATAACGTCCGCTTATGAATTAATTTATTAATTAAAACGGCATCGTCTCAAATATTTCGTATAATTGTTTTTCAAAATAAATTACCATAATTAATGGAATAACTCCTGGTTGTTATGATGAGATAGTGCCTAATTTTTACATGTTTGTTTACTTTCCCATGCTAATGATGTTGTTATTAAGTTATCTGGAATGTACTTTAATTAATTGAATAAAGTCGTTAAATCATTAATTATTAATTAATTATGATTAATTAACTGTTTGAGTTTAAAAATTAGGTAGATTGGATTGGAATAACCTTGGCTAATTATGTACATGTTGCTTCCAATCGGCCAAGGAGAGGAAAAAGTAACGGGCATCTCACTACCGTAAAGTTATAGCTAAGCTGTCGTGTTTTGTGTGGTTTATGAGCTTCAGGTGGCCTATTGGGAGAAAGCAGGGTCGTGTCGGCTCAATTCAGCAGTAATGTAGAGTGCTACCTCTTACATTTACAAAAGAATATAAAATTATAGCATTAGTGTAATGCGCTCACAAATTTCCAACACGACATTTTAAAGTTAAAGAGATCTTAACGACCAGTAGACATCACAAGATATATGAAAACGATCCACAAAGTTTATCAACGTGTCACTCCCTGGAATTGAACGGTGGCGATATTTCAAGCGCATCTCAAAGAGATCTGCTGATATGAAAGTAATTCAACCTCTTAAGAGTTGCGACTCGGAATTGATTGATGGTTATGCTCTCGACAAATTCATTTTGTCGTTAGACACCAGTGAGGGCTTTAAGCTGTTTTTGTAAGGCTGTTGCAGATTGTAGATGAATCGGGCGGTCATAGCTGTAGATATAGACATAGATATCCTAGGTAGATGTATTTCGAATTGTGTATTGTGTAACGAATATTGAGAACGACTGTCCCCTCCATTGTTTCCAATGAGGTTTGTCCGTATATCGATTAACACCAGCAGGCGAAAAATGGTTGCAAAGTCTAGATTTTATAATACAGCATCCTAAGCAGAGATATACGAAATGATGATATTTCGAATGTGTGTTTTATGTGCCTGTTTGGGTGGGCATTACTCATTGGAGGAATTGAAGGGTGGCAAATGCTTTTATGTTACCCCTGTATGCGGATGTTAATATGTGTCGATAAAATGGCTATGATTGCTTGTTTGCCCTTCCTCTTCCTCCTCCTAAAGTCGGTATCCTCATTACTGAGGGTCGTGATACCCTTGCTGAGCTGTTTTTCACAATATTTGGACATTATAAATAAATATTTGCCCTTATTTTACTTGATTTAAATAGTTTGTGTGGAGGGAGAGGGAATCCAGGATTTGCTCGTGGTGGACAGAGCCGGTGAGCGAACCTCCTTGCATTTCCCTGGATTCGATGTACTGAGGGGTGAGCGGTGGGTGGTGGGTTAGTGCGTATTTGCTCCTTACACCATAAAAAAGTAAAAAAAGTCGTCGTACGCGTCATCCTCAATTCTATCCTTTCATACAAAAAAAAAACGTTCGTAACTTTTGTATTATTATGTGACGTATGGTGACAGATATCAAGAATGTTTTTGAGATGACCCGACGGGAAGGATCATTCATTTGCAAGTCTTTTACAACATATAGGACAAACGAGCATCAGTTCACTTTACTGTAAGTCACACATTTGTATGACATAAAGGTCTGATGCGTGTGATATAGATCTATGTACTTCCCAATGTCGGATTTGTGACGGAATAATCATTGGTAGTTTGAGCAAGAGATAATTGATGGACGTGTTGATACGGCAATGGTAAGAGGTAGTGCCACTCCATCGCAGCCGAATTCGGCCATTACGACCTATCTGACATGATAGCACCGCAAAGTGACAGCAGTTCTAACTTTTTTCGTATAGTTTGGGACTTCTAATGACTTGTAAAAGATAAGAGAAGAATTGAAACGAATCGACACAATTAATACGCCGATGGATGTTCATAGTTAACAAAATACAGTAATTGCTCTTTTGCCTGCATAAAGTTTAATAAATCTACTAGGTACATATGACAGTGTGTGTACTTGTTGCTCCTGTTACTACTATTTTTGTAATATCAACTATATTTTGACATTAACCCCCTTATTAATAAACATAGAATAACTCTATCCAAGGAATAACCTAGTAATAAACTGACATCTGTCAAATTCCATAATAAAAAACACATAAAAAGTATGGAATTTGACAGATGTCAGTTTATTACTAGGTTATAACTTGGGTATAGTTATTCCATGTTTATTAATAAGGGGGTTAATGTTTTATAGATTTCGAACTCAAAACTCAGTCCAATGAATGGGAATTGGTGGCGACCCACCGCTTCAAAATTAATCTGTTATTGAAATCGGAGTCTATGCGTGCCCTAAGCCGGTATATGTGTGTATATATGTATAATGTATATTGTATGTTATTCATTCAAATCATATACCGTTTCATGTAATCCGACGTCTAGTCATAATAGTGTAAAGTTGATTAAATTTCGAGGATAGTCAGTTATATTAAATACATTGATGTATTACATGAAATTACATCAAATTAATCATATTACAGAGCTAGCTAAATAATAATTAACTACAGTTATAACGTGTGATTGTTAATTTATCTTTCTAAGTGTTAAGTGTGTTGGCGTTTGACATTAATTTTTTTAACCCAGTTCGATAAAATGTGGGATTTTACTTTGTTTATTATAACAATAATTATTTTGTATAGTGTTAGCGGATTAATGATTATATGTAATAATAAGCTACCGACGCCCATGGTCATCGTGTTATTTTTTTAATGTTTTTTTTAATTGTCACGCCATTGCGTCTCTTCCTCCTCTTTTATGTGCCATCGGCCACTCAAAACCACAGGAAACTCCTCATAGATATCTCTCTACGTCACGTGAGCGAGAGGCACAATTTGGCTGTCGGTTTGTGTCGGCCCAATGTAGCGCGACAATAAAATTTCTTACTAAATATATGATTTTTATAAAAAAAATATTTACTTAATTAATTTAATTTTTATGAATGTAAAAGTGTATGTGAGTTATTATTTCACGCAAAAGCTACAAAACGAAATAATAGTACAAACAAAAACTATGAAATACTTATAATAATATTATCTAAAAAAAATATACGCTTGAGGTAAATAATATTACACGGATGAAACTGAAGATCATAGACAGTATGTATTATTATATGTTTAAGTACGCATCACGTGAATAATAATGTTGCCTTTATAACGTTACACTTGTCTTGAAAATATGAATTTTAACGCCTGCCCAAGAGGCCTCGTCCTTATATACAAAGCTTACAAGAAATGTAAAATGAAACTATCTACGTCCTGAATATTTACTCGCAAATTTCATGCGAGCTTTTAAACTCTATTTAACAATATTACTGAATAATATTTAAAAACCCTTTCTTAGATTACAGCTTAATCGGTGATGCACACAACAATTAGACTATAATATGAATAAAGTCTTACTTATCAGGGTGAGAATAAGGGTTCTTATTCCATATTATTATAGTACTCCCATATTATTCCTATCCTATTATTAATTACCTATTTAACTCCCTTTTTCATCCGATAGCGTTCGAGTATGGTTTTTATGATGCTGATGATGATGATGGTTGTTATGAATAAAAATTGATGTCCATAGTGCGTGGTGGATTGTCATGCATTCTTGAGAACCTGAAATGCTAAAAGCGGTTCATCATTTGTCAAGCAATTAGCGTAATGAGTGGCCTTGACAAGGTCACCGTCTATGTCATAGGCTCGATGGATATTTTTTATATTACACGTGCGAACTACTACACGTGGGACTATCACGTTATCACAGAAATGATGGCTTCCAATTTAATAGCCTTAATTATTTAGACGTTGGAAGCAAAAGACCCCGGTTCCTCGTTTACCTTATAGGTACTATAAGAAAACAATGTAACTTTTAAGACAGGGCTTCTTTTATAATATATAACTCTTAGGCTTTACTCCATTGTGATAAGTATGCTTTGGGTCTTCGAGGATATATCGAGGTTGGGGTGAAATTATTTAAAAGCTATCGGTCATGTCTATATCAGGATTGAATCCTTTTTGAAAAAACCAAACAAGAAAAGAGGTAGTGGTACGCTGCATGCATGCGAGGTACCTCTCGGTTACACGAGACCGGCTTAAAGTGACAGTTGTCCTGACGCGTTTCGTGCGGTGTTTAATTAGTCGGTGGCCTATGGCAGGCGGAGAAGGTAGGGGTCAACGCATCTGTATAGTCTCTATGCGAATGTCTATAGGTGTCGGTAGTCATGGAAATGGCTTCGGTTGCTTGTTTGCCTCGTTATTCTATAAAAAAATGTGGATTTTTATCGACGTCGAAGGCAAAACCCTCCGGTTGCTCATTTGCGTTATATAAAATAATGAAAACAAAGGACAAGGCATGTGAAGAGGAAATCTGATATCAATCTGCACCAACAATTAGCTCATAATAGCCACAGCTTCTGAGATGTCGCAGATAAACCTATTGCTAGATGAGAGATAAGTTTAAAAACACACAGCAATTGTAATTAACATATCAACAGATGGTGTCGCGACCCTTCCTGGTAGTGCATTAATTATTCATGCTAATACTAGCCTTTAATATGTCCACATTCCAGTTAAACTAGAATCTTGACTCACACGCGACACCGATTATAATTTTGCGGATGAAAAAGTACATCTAGTTTTTATGTCTTCGTTGATTTTGCAGTGTCTTCTGTACATGTAGCCGGTGGACCACGGAGATGGCAGGACGAAGGAGGGCAACGCATCTGTACATCTTAAGTACGGAGCGTCGGCAGTCATGAAAATGGCTCCGACTGCTCGTTTGCCCCCTTATACCTACTGTAAAAAAAATATTTTGGATTCGATTCCCGGTAATAAAACGTTTCATCTGATTTATTTATGTGGTTTTTGTAAAAGTTTAAATTATTAATAGCTTAAAGGGTACGCGAAGCTTTTGGTTTCGGTTTTCAATTAGCTGAACAAAAAGGAGATCGACCAGTTGGAGCCTTTGGCTGAACACCAACACCCATATGCACAACTGTTATGCAGATGTGTTGTCATCCTTCCATCTCGACCTCTAACGGACCACTAGTAAATCTGCACTTCTCCTAGGTATGCTAAGAACAAGTAAGAGTAAGCTAGTGCTATTTCCTTGGTGGCCTCAGCACTTTATTACTTACTTAATTTGGATGGAAATGGTCTTCAAAGAAAATAGATTCTTTATTTATCGATTACATCGCGCAATTGCGTAGTTTCTGGTGTACCAACCATATATGGACTTCGGTAGGCACCATTGGCAAACCTACTCCTTTGTCCATCCTTACCCAAGTAGATGCAAATGGGTGAATTATGTCATGGCATATTAAGATATCATATACACGGAAGTTAACCGTGGATCTCAAACGGTAGTTTCATGTAAAACCAGTAAGTAATATATTAATACAAGTTTGTATTATTAGTTTATTTTATCACTGACCAGATGCCCAATTTGTAATGCTTCATAGATTTATGATGTGCTGTTCGGATTCGGCTGATAAAAACCTGCTACCTTAATTAAATATCTGTTTTAGTTAACAGCCGAGCCCACAATTTTTAAGTAGATTTATGTGTCTTCCGAATATAACACTTAAAAGGATGTAAAATACAATACATATTGGATAACTAGGTCGTTGCTACCGGTTTGAAATGCGCAGCTAAGTGGTAGGTGAGAAATATAGATAGCTAACGGTCACACTTAAACAAAGTCATGGTTGTGTGTGGTATTATTAGGATTGTAAGCAGGAGACTTTATTCATCTATTATTACCGTGAATGCAGCTCTTCTTCCGCTTATATCTATACACAATGCAATACAAATTGATGTGACAGCAATGACAATCTGAGAGGACAGAGACAAAGGACAATAGTATGCAGTAATAAATCTAATATATAAAATTCTCGTGTCATATTGTGCGTGATTGAACTCCTCCGAAACGGCTGGATAGATTCTCATGAAATTTTGTGTGCATATCGAGTAGGTCTAAGAATCGGCCAACATCCATTTTTCATCCCCATATTCCCACGGGATCGAAAGTTACGCGGGTGAAACCGTTACGTATAAAAAAATTATCGACTCCAAAACAGTGCACCAAAAGATTGAAATAGAGTCCGTGCCAAGACAATCCTTTTGTACCATGCCTTCGTCTCCTGTCGATATTGCACTGAACTTTAAGCAATTTAGTTTATATTTAACATTTTAGTACAATGTTTTGAAGTCGCTATTTTTTTATTTTAAAGCTGCTGTTCTTTCTTTTGAAGTCGGTTGTCAAAATGTAGGTAGGTGTCCTAAAGTATGTAAAATAACCACTTAAAATAATAACGCATCAAAATCGGTTGAGACATGTTTAAATGATAAACCCAACAACAAAAGTTGAAGTAGCAGCGCTATCATTAAAGCTCATTCCAATTTTAGGAAGACTTGCTTTTTAACCATTAACGATGTGAATAGCAGCAGAAAAAGGTTATAGAAAATGATTATAGAAACACACTAATCATGATATTGATGTTACAGGTATAGGTTATAGGTATACCAGTCTGCTTGAATTCAACCCATATATAAATTCGTCATGCACAGTGATACATAGGTGTGTCTCCCATGGGGGTGGAGATTCGAGTGCCACTTATTTCGATCCTGACATATCTTAAGCTTGACCCAAATTCGTGCATCTCATGCTCTTCAGTCCTACAGTAGCGTAAATCACTAGAAATCGATAAGTTGCTGAATACATTTAGTAATTTCATCATTATCATTATCAGTCTACATCCACTGCTACACGTAAGCCTCTTTTAGTCAACAGCAAATCATGTGATACTAATAGACAGCCACTCCACGGGGATCGTCTTTCTAGCCGATAAATAATTGACTATTAATATAATTAAAATAACATAATTAATTTAAAAAAAAAAAAAAATAATAATAATTGACGAATTAATAGAATCTTACAGCGCGCTTGCTGTAGTGGCAATTAACTTGTGTCTGCTCACACTTAGAGTACAGGTATAGATGACCCGGCAAGGTTCTAGGGTATAAGCCTCTGTTAGGCAGATGAAGAGAGACCATTAAAAAAATTGTGCCAAAATATTACGGATAGTGTCGAACTGCTAATTGCATAATAGAAAAGCAATGTGTAGAGAGTGTATCTTACACGTGCGTACTCAATATATCTATAAAAATTCAGTTGTTGGATAATGACTTGATGCCTTTGTTGAAATTTGGGCAAGAACATTGTAACCTAAATTAATTATTACCCGGGGGTAAGGTATACTTATTTTTAGCGTAGTAACGCTGTAAAAACTAAAAGGGATTCATCAAAGGAAGCGTTGATAGCTGGTAAAATTGCCTGTCAGTGTCCATTACTTTTTACGAAGATACGCAAACTGTATCCATTTTATAATTAAATTATTTTGTAATTAAATTGGATTATATTGGATTAATGTCTCATTAATTTGCAAAAACTTTTATAAATGAATAACAACAACACATCTTCACGCCAGTTCCCTAACGGGGCAGAGAACCACATATCACGAACTTTACACAGTACACATTTGCCTTGCTTTTTCCACATTCATATCTCTCTTCATACGTACATGCCGGTGGCAAAGACTCTTGACGTCACCTTTTGTCCACCGTCATGAATACCTTTAAATATATAACTACCTTTTAGTAACTATTTAAATACATTGTTGACCTGCATTTCAAGTTAAAAAGTACCCCATTTTATTGCGAACATCCATAGCCACACGACTACTTAGATACCGATCATATCTTTAGATCCATGCAGTTGCGTATCAAAATCCAGAACAAATCGCCTAAAAACCCAACACAACGTATCCACGGCACCATCATAAATCACGCATTTATTCCAAGAGGCACGACCCGGTGCGGCCGCGGCACGTGCTTATCTACTATTTGCAGCGAAACGCAGAACCGCCCGCGGTTTGGACAAAATGTTAAATATTGAGGGGAGATTTCCCGTTAGCTAAACATGTTCGAGAAACCCCTTGCTAATTAGCATAACATGGGGTCACAGTATATAGATAAGCAGTTTAAAGGTGTACTTTCGATTTCATTAGCGGTTACTTTACCCAGCTTAAAGCTTAAGCTGTTGTAAGCTGATTACAATATAAGAATGCAACTATTTAATTATTAGCATAATATACGACATAGGATTTAGCTTGTATATTAGGGCGAGATTAGCATTGAACATTCGCATATATACTAAATGGACTCGCGCAAAATGGCTAATCCAATTTAGATCGGGTACGGTCGTATAGCATAAACTGATTAAAAATTACTAGTCTTATACCGTACTGTATACCTGATTGGATAATCTAGAATAAAAATGAATGATCCAAGTAAGATATTCATGAGGCGTAAAAATTGTATTAATTCAAGAAAGATTAGTTGTGACAAAAAAGAAGAAGCCGAATGTTTATTGCTGGTGTCGTGAGGGTATATGTAAAATAGTTTTAAAAATACCATATTTCCTATACAAAATCTTTGCATATGAACAGGAGTAGACTTTTGAGAGGTCACCATTGCTGTACTGGAACTAAATCGGCAGATCCGAGTGAGAGGACTTTTCTCATATAATTGTTGCGTATTCATATATTATAGTAGAAGTAGGACAGTGTTGATACATCGGAGTTGGTAGATGATACCTATGATATGATTCCCTGTGACCAAGTACGATACGCCAAGAGCTGACAACAATACCTAATATTAGTACCGGTGTGAAGTTAAACATAGTAAACATATGGCATATAGTTGGAAATATTGATAAAAGAGATCTAAGTATCTAGATAGATACATATAATATATATCTCTTTTATGCAATCACAGTTTTCTATCTAAAAAGCTCTGATTGCTTTTAAAATTGAAAGTCGTTAAGAATCTAAAAACGTTCAAATAGTTAAAAATCTAAAAATCGATAAGCATCGTCAATTATGCGGATATCTATGGGCGTCGATAGACTTCAATAGGATTCAATCGCTATGCTTTATTTTTTAACATATCTTTTGTATTATAAAAACTGATGTGTTATTATTAGTCAGATATAGTTTACAGATATTCTTAAATGTTCGTTTATGCTTTGTGAATATATACAATTTCCACAGGGTGTGGTTAGTTCTCGAGATCCGATGTGCATTGCAGTATATTCTAACAACTCTCTGAGAAATACATCGGATATTCCAGCAGTCAATACACCACACAACCTTGATTTAAATGTCTTAGATCTTGGAGCATTCGGTAGTATTGCTCGATGTCGAAACGTTCAATGGAATGTCCCAAGCATTTTATAAAATACTAATTTTTATTAGTCATTAAATATTGTGTAGCAAAATAAATATTCATATATATTGTGACAAAGAATTTACATTATTTATTCAATTTAAATTATAACTGGACTTGTCATTTAGCTTTTAGCCGCATTTTCCCGACGACTGCTTTCTCGGTTCGAGCCATTATGATGTTTTAATTCTTAATAGCAGTACTGAATCGGAAAGTTAGCTATTTTATACCACCTTGCTTTGGATAGCATGTTAAACCATCGATCCTGTGCCTGCATCTCTCCGGTCGCGTTGGAACAGGGTGCCGTTCCTTCGAAATAGGGAAATGTGTGAATAGTACTTTACTACTACTACTTTACTTTTTACTACTTACTTTACTTTTTTTTAATAGTACAACAGTAGACTTGTAAATGCGCACACATTTGTAGAGATTGTCTGTAGAGATAGATGACATAATATTATAATAACTAGTACCTCTTCTCAACTTATTTCTAAAATAGCATTATAAGTGAAATAAAAGCTTGTGAAAAATATACGGAACACATCATTACTTCCTGCTCGTTCGTTATTTTTTTGTAACGCAGAGGAATACCTTTTCGTACGCTACCCAGGAGCCCGGGTGGCTCAACCGGTACAGTGTCGGGCTCGGCAAATGGGTTGCCCCTACCAACTAAACCCCTGCAGGTCCCTTGAGCCTCTATAATTGGGGTTTCCCGGATCTACAAGCAACAGGGTCCCTCCAGCGACAGGCTGGCCTTGGTGAAAAGGCCAGACATCTCCTCCATGGAGACTGTCCGGCTGCCATGTTCGTTTGTTCTGATCCAAATTGGCTCAAAAGCCAACATATCTTAGAGCATCCAAAAGGTAACTCATCTATAACTTAATTAGTCGATCGACATATTCGATCAAATATAACAGAATCCACATGTATATAGCAGAAGGTCTGGCCAACATTTTTAATGATAATCGTAGCGACTCAAAATTTTAAGAATGACAATGATATATTATATGGACAGAGAAAAAAATGTTTGCAAAGCAGATTTGAAAAATTCAACCAGAAATTAAAGTCATTTTGTTTCAACCCTTCTGTCAATACCTGTATCTATGGGTCAATAATATTCATCTTAATAGCAGTTACAACGTTCTCCAAGTGCCATGTTATGACGCCTCTAGTTTGATGTCGGGGCTTCCACGATTCTATAGTGCATCATAAATGTTCGTGCAAGTCCACACGGTAGCATATTGCACCGCTTATGAATATAGAATGTGTGGTAGTTCCAACATCATTCTGAAGGTGATTAGTCACAGGCCGTATTTCCCATCTATGTATCATCGGGTTCATAGTCGCCTATATACACAGAGTGCCGGAAACAGGTTTATATAATCAAATTATAATACCAGTAGGTCGTCCGGAGATCGAAATTCGATCTCAACTATAAAAAAAACATTAGTCTTCGATTACATACTGTGTATTCGAGTAAAACTGTTTTATAAATTAAAATGAAATGTCAGCCGTCATAACTGTTACTACGTAATGAATTAGTATTTTGTCCACACAATTTACTTGTTACCTGACTGCCAAGGAAAGGTATATGTTTTTCGCGCGTATCTTGTATGTATGTAATATTCTTTATTACCTCATATCTCTAGAACCGCTTAACGGATTTACATAGTTAAGGTATCATTAGACTCGTCTTAGCAGCCTAAGTGTTCTTAGATAGGTGGCGTTAAAAAAAACCGAACATGGCGGCTATGCTACGCCATTGGTCAATTTTTTTTTATTCGAACACTGCAACATAGGTATCAAATTAAAGGGCTCAACACAAGGATTTCAAAAAGATATATCATTATTATCACAACTGTAATACTAAAAAAATATGCAATGACAAAAAAAACATTTTTCGAGTGCTTACTGCTTTACTAATATTAATTATAACGCAAAAGTAACTCTGTCTATCTATTAAGCTATTACGCCTAAACGACTAAAGTAGTTTTGATTAAATTTGGTACAGAAATAAACTAGTTATAGAGTATGGGAAAAGGATATATCTATACTTATAAAATAACATGTCCTGACTGACTGATTCATCATCGCCGAGCAAAAACTGTTAAAGTTACAGCAACAAAATTTGGTGAGTAGGGTTTTTTATTGAGTAGACACCCACTAAGGACGGAATTTTTGAAGTTCTACCCCTAAGGGAATGAAATAGGGGTTGAAAGTTTGTATGGAAGTCCTTATTAATGGGCTATTGATTAAAAATAAATAAATGCGTTTGAAATGAGGAATTTGTCTGTTAGTCCGTTAGTCTATTTATCCAGGCTAGTATCCGATGGTACTACTGGATGGATTCAAATGAATTTTTTTGTAGTGTATAGATAGATACTAAGCCTGGTCAAAGTTTAGAACACTACTACGGGAAATACAGTAATTTTACTTTACCCGACGGATTTGAAAATTTGAAAGAAACTTTCTGTTGTTATGATGTTATGAATGAAACTTATTGTAGTAATACATAGCTATAATAAAA
>LUGF01022866.1:132563-148121 GCA_001625245.1 Calycopis cecrops | reverse complement strand
TGAGAAGCAATTTATTGTGGTGTAAAGTTAACTCAATCGCCAGATATTCAGCACATTCAGAATACTGAGCAGGAGACTTATCAACAATCTTGAACTGAATATCTGAACGAAGATAAACCGCTACTCCTCCACCCCCCTTGCCAATCCTGTCATTACGCACCAGAACATATCCTGGAAGTGCGTACTGCGTACATAAAAGAGACGGTTTGAGAAATGTCTCCGATATTAAAATTGCATCGATATCAGTGCTGTTAAAAGATGCCAAAATATCTGAGAAATGGTTAGGAACACTCTGAGCATTAATATGTATTACGTTAAGGTTAGTACGATAATGACGGAACATTGACGAGAGTTGATCAGACAAAGTAAGAGGAGAAGAAGAAGATACACTGTTCGCACTTCTAAAACTGCTGGACGAAGAACAAGAGAAAAAACTGTCGTTTAAATCATTTAACTGATTATTTTACTTATCTTTGAGCACGATTTTAGTTTGTCAGAATGTGTCAAATTATTTTTTGTGATATTGATTGGTCGCGGTAACGTTAGCGAATGCGTCGCGGGTTCAAATCTAGCCGGTCGTGGATTTTTTTGTATGTAACCGGACCTTTGGTGTTGCTATGTTATCACTGCCCTAATCAGTCATCAAAACAAAACAAACACTTCATTTCCAAAAGTATATCAATTTAGTAAGAGGTAGGGCCACGCTGCATGCATGCATGTAGTCGAATTGGGCCGGCACGACAGAGGAGGTACCTCTCGCTTACACGAGACCGGCGTAAAGTGACAGCTGTGCTGTCGCGTTTCGTGCGGTGTGTAAGTAGACGGTTGCCCTGGAAGGAGAAGGAGAAAGGAGGGCAACGCATCTGTATAGCTTCTATGCGGATCTATGGGCGTCGGTAATCATGAAAATGGCTCCGACTGCTCGTTTGCTCCCCTATACCATAAAGAGTCATGATTTATATTTTCTTCAATTCTCACAACTCAAAACGAATCGAATCGTTAATATCTTTCCATCATTTGATTTCCACTTAACACTTACCACTCACCTACAATCACTTACCTACACCTACCACTTACCAACAATCACTTCCTTAATTAAGGTCAATGTGATGATCATGACGTCGCCCTTCCTGCGATTTATCAAAAAGTCATTATCGACGAAATCGGTGTCTACTAATGATATACCAAGACTTATTGGCACGTTAGTCTAGCCCCTAACATCGCCGATGGGAATGAGTGTGCGGTGTTAGTAGCCGGTGGCCCATGGAGGTTGGAGGAGAAAGAAAGGCAGCGCAAAAAATGAGTGGAACGACTCAACAAGTGTGAAGTTGTGAACAGGCCGAGTGATTTGTTCACAACTTCACACTTGTTTTTGTAGTGTAAAGTTGTGAACAGGCCGCGAGTGATCCGTTCACAACTTCACACTTGTCACCACGTGCGCCGTGAGAAACGTCATGGCGGTGTCGGGTTACGGAGTTTGAGAATAAATAAACACCGACAGCACACATCACAGGCTGATAAGGCATCCGAACAAATTATTGTAAGTCGTCGATTTGTTACTCGTAATCATCACTTAGCTGTGTGGTGCCTTCAATAAATACCCAGTGTTTTAAAAGGTGCCATGCTTAATGCAACTGAATTAGCTATTTTCCAAGTTTTCAAAAACTATTTGTATTTAAGTAATTCAAATTAAAGATACATAATGTCTTTGATTATATACACGTCTAGATGGAGCATTTCAAATAAACATCGCAAAGAAAACGTCTCATTTTTCGCACAATGTGTGAGTGACAGTTATGTACAGATTGTTTTAAAACGGTCAATGTGTGTGTGTAAAGGGATACCAACAGCATAAAAAATTACCCTTAATTTTGTTACTAAATCAGGAGGAACTAACAGCAAAAAATAAAACATGGAATATACATAAGAAATAAGAATATATGGTCTATATAGATTTTTTAAAGAATGTATGCTAATTATTATTAAAAATAAATTATGATTTTTTTTATTTTTTTTTATCAATGAGAGAGAGAGTTTATTATTATTATCAATGAGAGGATTTCCGAAGGTAGTTTTAGTTTTATAGATATAAGTATATCTATTAGATTTTTTTTACTTGATAATAAGACTCCAAATATACTTTATGAATTAGTTTTATTTATTTACAGTCAGTGTTACATAATATAAAATATACTAACAATACTTATAATGACATCTTAAGTTTACGCGAATGTTGCACATTATAAACAGCCTCACGGATCATCCTTGGATGGAATCGGTGTTATTTAGCGAGGATTTGTGCTTTATCAAATCTTATATTTGACGACCAGGCTGGCGCAGTGGTGCAGGGCTCGGATAAGCGGAATATATTGCGCCAGGGGTCGCGGGTTCGAATCCCGCCTTGGTAATTGATCTTTATCTATGTATTATATGTATTTTTCAGTAATAAAAATCTTAAATATTTAAAACTTCTTAAATTTATAAAATATATTTCCGTTGTCTAGTATCTGTAACATAAGTCCTTACGGTACTTAGCACGGGGGGTAGAATAACGTAGTGTGTAAACTCCACTGCTATATATTAAAAAAAACTTCCCTTTAGTTTTGGAAAATTACCCTACTTTTCTAGTGACAACACCGTACCACTAGTAAATTGTGAAATTAATATTCGTATTTTCTTAACAATACTTACGTAAATTTAAAAACTAACCGGTGAATTAAGATCTTCTATTTGTTATCAGATTTTCCTGCATGGTAATGATACAGTTGAACAGAACAAACCGGCATATTTCTTTTTTTATTGAGAGCTCAGAATCGCGTTACGGTCCAGGTGACACTGACTTAAGCGAAGAGCGTGTCTACTAGATATAGTAGAGACGTTTTACGGCGCTTTCAGGTGGTTGATGCGGTATCTAGACGTGTATATAATCAAAGCATAATGTATTAAAAAAAAACGCTTCTTTAAGCAAAATGGCGTCTTAGGACGTATTAGCTTTGTAGCGTTCGAAAAATCACTGTCAGTTCTATTGAGAACTTTTTTGTTGTTGTCAGTTGACGAATCCATGCGTTGAGCTAGAAATTTGACAAGTGACTAGTACTATGAATGAATGAATGAATGAAATATACTTTATTGTGTTCTTTACAGAATACAGAAAAAAAATAAGTTACATTTTAAAGTAATTAACTAGTATTATCAGTAGATTTAGGAATGCAGCCTCTATGATTTGTTGGCTCTTGCACGTGTTACGTCATCGTTAATTTCACGTCGTGTCGAGTCACGTGAAACATGAATAAAAATACGTAATTTATAAAATGATGTTAAAATAAGGTATTGATTATTTACAATTTATTTCATTACATAATGACTTAAAAATCATAGTAATGAAATATTGAGACTACATTCCAAAAACCACTGCGAATACTGCTCAGAACATTCACGGCTGTCAAATCCATGCTGCGGCTATAATTTTGACAAGGGATCAGTACTAACAGTAAATTTCAGAACGCAGCCTACATTCAATAAGTTTTTATTTTTAATACTGTCAAATAGCCTATTGGACTAGCTAGTGGTCCATTTTGCTCACATCGTACCGCCGTAAAGCTGCTTGCTTTCGTCTTTCCGGTTGCCAGTTGGAGGTTGGAGGTGAGAGGAAAGTGGGTAATGCCTCTGTGTAACAATTACGAAGATGTCTATTGGCATCGAAGGAAAAAAGTTCTGAATGTTATTTTGCGAGAACAAGAGATCATTTGGGATCTTAAACTATAAAAACGTAAACTATAAAAAACGTTACAAACTGTGTTACCGTAATACGAGAGAGACGGGACTAGGTATCTAAAGTATTGATACTGTACTCATAAAGAGAATCGAAAAGAAAGTATCTTACTAGTAAAAGTAGGTAGGTATCTAAACAAAAGTATAGATTCAAGAATCAAGGTATCGATTATATTTTTTAGATGATTTCACATGCCAGTACTTCAGCAAACTTAAGTCTTAAAGCCTTGACTTGAGTCGTAAAGCCAACTTTTCTAAAAGTACTCACAAGTTACACAAAATATCGGTATAGAAACGAAAGGGAAGGTATCGATACCATGAATCGTCGCTACTTTTTTCGTGTTCCTAGTTAGAAAATATGTTTTTTAAGTAACTTCTTTTTACAATTGGACAATCATATTAGAAATATCGGGTTCGAACCCTGACCACTACGCACTATCTTTCCAAGTTCCAACTGAGCCATCACTTAGACGTACGTTGCATAGCTTTAACGTTCTGACGATGGGCCATATGTTACTCGCTCGCTGTACGAGTAAATATTTTGTGAGCTAGTAAACACCAGCTGACCTATATCGGTGCAGAAGCGAGAGTTTAATATCTTCATTATAGTTGATTAGTTAATCTGTACTAATCCTACTAATATTAAAAAGGCGAAAGTTTGTAAGAATGTTTGTTACTCTTTCACACAAAATCTACTGAACGGATTTTCATGAAACTTTACAGTAATACAGCTTTCGTATCAGAATAACATAATAAGTTAAAAAATATGAGGATTTTTAAAGTCAGAAATTCACGCGGGCGAAGCCGCGGGCGGAAGCTAGTATTATAAATGCGAAAGTTTGTAAGTATGTTTGTTACTCTTTCACACAAAAACTGAACGGATTTTCATGAAACTTTACAGTAATATAGCTTTCATAACAGAATAACATAATAAGTTTAAATTTTGAATCATTTTTGAAGTCCGAAATCCACGCGGGCGAAGCCGCGGGCGGAAGCTAGTCTATACTAATACTAGCTTTTACCCGCTTCTTCACTCGCGTCCGTTTTTAGTAAAAAGTATCCTGTCCTTTCTAATACCTCTAAGAATATGTTTACATTTCATGACGATCGGTTGAGTAGTTAGCGGGAAAAATAACAAATTAACTTACATTCACATTTATAATATTAGTAGAGATTGTTATAAAGCTGAAGAGTTTGTTTGGACGCGCTAATCTCTGAAACTACTGCTCCAATTTAAAAATTGTTTCAGCGTTAGATTAAAACACCGTGACACGAGATTTTTGGTATTAGGACATCGCGGGATTAGTACCCTGCTCCCAGGCTGTTTCTGTACCATAATTATTGTAAATTCATAAATTGTATATCATTTATAATGTGCAAATGTATCGGTATTTTTATATTTTTTACTTTTATATTTCATCGCATCATGCGGCCCGCTGAGTTTGTTTCGCCGGTTCTTCTCAGGACGGGGCTAGGGTTGAACTGGTGGTAGATGTAATTGTAAACGTTCAAAAAGAAATTTTGAATACAAACTTTTTCATTTTCATTTTCTGTTAATATAGGTGATAAGATTTATACCTACTAATTTATAGATATCCAATATCCATGACCTGGGCGAGATTCGAACTTGCAACTGTTGTGTGTAGTATACGAGTAGTTAAACAGTGTAGTAGTAACTGGCGTAAACTTAACATATTGAAGTTACTGTAACGTACACCTTCAAACCCATCGAGCGGTTGGTGACTATTGTAATAATGGGAAACCCATCGCCATGGGGTTATGGGGGGCGCGTAGCTCAATCGATGAGGTTCGACAGTAATTGTAGATGTCTAGTCAGGTCTGTCTATACTAGTAGATCCCTCGCTGGCTTCGCCGTCAAAGTATCAAATAGCTGTATTATTGTAAGAGATTGTGCTATTGCTGAAGTGCGGCTAAGTTGGGTCAGCATGTCGGCGATTTGAAGCGAAGTAGCTTGCGCTGTCGCGGTTCGTGCGGCTTGCCAGTTCCTGAATTTAATCTGTGGAAAAGAAGAGAAGACCAATATATTATATGCTGTGAGAGATGACACCACACCGAAGCGCGACAGCATAGCTGTCACTTCACGGCCGTGTGATGCTAGCGAGAGGTACCTACGCGGTCGTGCCGGTTCAATTAAGCTGCGATAGAGCATAGCACTATCGCTCTCCATAAATGAATGTCATCATTATTCATGACAGCCAGTTATCAGAAATGAGTGACATTCTTATCTCTTATCTGTCGATTCTTGGTGTCGGTGTGCCCTTGCTGTCCTTGCAACCAAAAGAATAACTTCAAACAGAGTGACAATTGACACAGACAAGAAATTAGTTGGTACATGACTGTCGGGCAGTTGAAAGTGGTCGGCGCGTTTGATGTCGCGGCCGCCGGTTTATTTATAAACATCCTTGTTTATATAACCCGTGCCGGTACCTTCCTGACCACATTCAAAATGAGATTAGTGTCGTTTTAAATGTGATCGCAAATATGAAGAAATATATGAAACGTGATTTGATCATGTTTAACAGATCCGATATGGTCTAGTGGCTAGGATACCTGGCTCTCACCCAGGAGGCTCGGGTTCGATTCCCGGTATCGGAATATCCTTTTTGTTGTTATTTACTTCGTTATCCTGATTTATAATCATATTTATAATAGTGTAAGCTATTTTTTCTCCCTCTGATTGAAGGACGATAACTGCTGATAAAAAAATATAATGAGGATTTTTGATTGCGATATATCTAAACGAAATTGCGGTAAATTGTAACGGAACGTTTACATTATTATGACGTGTTTATGAGACACCAGTATTAATATTAATTACTTCAGTTTAGACAAGACGTACAGTTTTTAGAGTGGATGCCTCGTTTAGGAAGACGAGGTGTTGGTTATCAGCTAAGAAGAAGAGTTTTAGTTAGAGGCGGTGTCACAATGCATGCATGCAGCCGAATTAGGCCTGCACGACCGGCGTCAAGTGACAGCTTTGCTGTCGTGTTTCGTGCGGTGTGTAAGTAACCACGGCCTATGGAGGGAGGAGGAAGAAGGGGGGCAACGCATCTGTATAGCTTTTCATTGCGGATGTGTATAGGAGTCGATAGTCACGAAAATAGCTCCGATTGCTCGTTTGCCCCCTTATATTATAAAAAAAATTGCGGTAAAAAAAAGGTCGCGTTGACGTTAGTTTCAAGAGGCCTACGTTTATTATTTTTTATATCACTATAAAAAAAAGTTTCAAGAGGCCCACGTCTAGCATTGGAATGATAAAGACTGATGATGATGATGATGATGATGATGCTCATACATCAACAGCACACCTCTCTGCACTTTTCTCTTCCTCCTATTTCGATCTGCCCACTGCCCTACACGACCGGAGACAAATCGCGTGCTGGACCGATAGCTTGATAAAGCGGAGGTGTAAAATCACCAATTTTCCGGAGGGTTAAATGCTAATAACATTTTTGTCCGATTGGGGGATTTCACGATCAGCGGGCTGAACATGCTGGCTTACACACACTGATAACATAACCCTACTAAAACAGTGGGGTAAAAATGTCCCATGCAAAATTATAAGTTAATGCTTAATACTTGTTTGATACTTTCGCGTTTGTTACACATATTGTGGTTACTTTACGGGTTTTAACACGACAAGACGCTTATTAAAGGTACTTCTCAAAGCATATACCTTTGCTCGACGTTTCGACTGGGTTTTTTTTATGTTATAAGGAGGGCAAACGAGCATTTTCATGACTACCGACGCTCACGAACTTCCGCATAGAGGCTATACAGATGCGCTGCCCTCATTTCTCCTCCCACCTCCATGGGCCACCGGCTACTTACACACCGCATGAAACGCGATAGCACAGCTGTCACTTTACGCCGGTCTCGTGTAAGCGAGAGGTACCTCCCCGATCGTGCCGGCCCAATTCGACTGCATGCAAGCATGCAGTGTGGCACTACCTCCTACAAAATGATGGTCATGAGTCGACACGGCTGGTGTAACCCAGTCGAAACGTCGAACAAAGGTATTTGTTTTGACTAGTACCCTTAAAAAGCGTCTTATCGTCTTAAAACCCGTAAAGTAGCCACAATTAAAGTAGTAACAATTATTCTTAATGTTAAGTATATACCTTGTTTATAGCTTCGACTTGAGAAAACGCACGTGTAAGTGAGAGTCTTAAGTTTCCCGAAAACCCTTAAGTCACATCTGCAGCGTGTGTTCTTAATTAATTGCTTGGGAGAAATTTTGTAATGTTTCTTACTTCACAACAAGAGCAGAACATACTTGTTCGTATAAATTATTTTGTCGCCTAAATCTATTGTTACATGATTTCTCTTCTGTGCATAACTTTTATTGTTTTATTTTCGATATTAAGTCTAACGTATTTCTATATTATTGCTAAATATATAAAGTTCTCTAATATTATCTATTTATATAAAACTGAAAGGTGACATAGTGATCTATCAACGTATAGCCCAAACCACAGGACGGATCGGCACGGAGACGGCATTCGCTAAGAAACGATTTTTAGAAATTCAACCCCTCAGGGGGTGAAATATGGTGTTGAAGTTTGTATGGATTTCTTAGAAATTAAACGCGGGGGAAATTGCGGGGCATATCTAGTAAAAATATAAAGACAGGGGCGTAGCGTCGCGCGTCGTGCCTGCCGTATCAGTTACACGGGGTCCCCGGGCCACGGGGGCCCCCAACGTGCGTAAGCCAACATTAATCAAATCTTTCCATTTTTTCAAACTTCAGAATTGACAAATTTCTTATTTTTCTTTCGTTTTTTTTTTCATTTGCTATAAATCTTTACCTTTCATTTTTTTATACACAGCCTCGCCAAGGCACGCAACGCCACTGTAAAGTTTTTTTACTTATTTCTAGTGGGTACTCTGTGGTAAAAAAATCGTGAAAATTCTTTCACTAATAGGTACCTACATAGCCACACTATTCCGGAGTGACGAAGGTTATATTATTATAATTGAACTACCGCGAGACGACTAGCATGATAATGACGTTATCGTTAATTAAACAAATTAATTAAATGATCACGCAGTTCGCCACTACTATAAGTTACTATTTTAATTTGTGCCACACACAGGTATTTTCAACGCTTTTTTAGCTTTGTAAAAATACGTTTTAAATAGAATAATTATCATTTTGGATTATATTGGCCCTTAATTCTTAAATATCTACTAATATCATAAATGTGAATGTATGTTTTTTCTTACGCTTTTTTTTTTTTTATGGTATAGGAGGGCAAACGAGCAGTCAGAGCCATTTTCATGACTACCGACGCCCACAAACATCCGCTTAGAGGCTATGCAGATGCGCTGCCCTCCTTTCTCCTCCCACCTCCATGGGCCACCGGCTACTTAGTTACTTACACACCGCACGAAACACGACAGCACAGCTGTCACTTTACGCCAGTCTCGTGTAAGCGAGAGATACCTCCCCGGTCGTGCCGGCCCAATTCGACTGCATGCAAGCATGCAGTGTGGCACTACCTCTTACTAGGTGCTTTCACGCCAAGACTACTTAACCGATCATCATGAAACTTTGGACACATATTTTTACCGGTCTTAGAAAGGATATAGGATACACATAAAAATACGCGGGTAAAGCTAGTATATAATATGTTAAATATAGGTAGTATATGCATATGTGGCAACCGACCACTTACAATTCATAGATACTACCTACAACTTTTTCATTTAACATTCCGAGCGCGCTGCATTTTTGATTACAATTCGAACACACCAAATAATAAGGACCCCACACCTCACACACAACACGCTCAGTATTCAGCCGATGTAAGTTCACATTTCACGCAGGAAATTGCCGATAGTCGAATCCTTCCACGTCGCCCCAACAATTGGTCGGGATTACGACGTGACAACCGCGTCCTGTCCGGGACGGGATGGGACGGGATGCCGGTCACGTCGGGACAACCCGAACGTTTACCCGAACGCCACATTTTCAATCACGTGGATTAGCGATTCGTAGAATCACGTCATACTAGGTTTTGAAGTGCGATTCTTTGGGCCAGAATTTATTTCGCCACTATTTATGACTTGGGAATTTATTCCCCATGGCAACGTTTAAAACCCAACCATGTTTTGAAACATTGTATTGGATTTGATTATTGTTATCAGAATTCAGATCTCAATTACTTGACCACTTAAATTCCGGTGTAAGCATGGGAGATTATTGTAGGTAATTCTAAAATTCTAAGAATAATGTATCTAATTATGTAGTCTTTGTATCTAAGTTGCTTTATGTATCTAAAACTTTTTTTAGTCTATTCATGTTTTAATCACGTAAACAAAAATATAATTAAGGATAAAAATAAAGTGCGCGTGTACTGTAGTGTTAAAAGTTTTAAAACAATATGCAAAATAAATAATATACGTGGATCTTTTTTATGATACATCAATGGCGTAGCAGTCTCACGGATTTCTATTTCTCGATTTTGTTTGATTTATTTTCAAGAGTTCTTCATTAACCTGGGGGGATATTGAATAAAATATAGATCTCACAATCAATATAACAAAGTAGCAGGAGGGTTGCGTTTTAACTTTTAAGCTGATTCTGAAACGTTACGCTAATTACGTTTATTAAGCGTTCGGAAAGTTCTTAACCCGAACGAGTGGCTACGTAGCGGGTCACCCGCGCAACTTACTTCAGCGGTCGAGGGTTTGAATCCCGTCCAAATAACGGATGTTAATGAATGTTCCATACTGTTTTTACAGTAAAATCTTGAGGTGGTCTCTTTTGAAATATTCAAGTCTTGCAGTATTTGGCACGGGGTTAAGCTAGCAGATTACAATTTTTATTATTATTAAGTGAAAGAAGAGTTATTACAAAAAGTATGGCAATACAATGCAATCGTACTTTGCCGTGAGTTGTTTGAAGATGACTCGAGTGACAAACTGACAATTTCTACATTCGGCTATATCAATGCTCGGGCTCAAGTCACTGACCAGCTCGCCTCTTCTACGTAAAGCCATTAATATTCCGACAGCGACACCTTTGTGGCACGTTGTTTAATAAAAAGCTAATACCTAGACAAGAATTACATGGAACTGGTAGAGTAAACGACGAGTGGCGCAGTGGTGCAGTGGTAATACGTATGCCGCACGTTGGATGTCGCGAGTTCGAATCTCGCCCAGGTCGTGGCTTAGTGTTTATGTACTAATTATGTGAGCCATAGCCGTCGGTTCCTAAATTAATATACTATTATTTAAACCTAAATTATTATATAAAGTACTATATAAAGCTATACCGTTATCGATAGAACGTATCTGTGAGCGATTCGAGCTCTATTCTAAAATATTAAAATTACGATTTAAATCTAATATGCTATCCCTATAACTGTCTAGAGGAGACAGGCCTATCGTCTCTCGATGGAAGGAAAATTTTGGAAGGGAATAGCAACACGTTATGAAAAATATTTCAATGTACTTACATTAAGACTTCTCTGGCTTACTGGATGCTGCACTGAAGATTGAGTGCGCCCCTTCGGCTGCGTTCACGGAAGTTCGGATTTTATTTCGACGAAACGCTGGAAAGCGTACGCGATATCGACCGACTATCCCGAGTCGATTCCAGATCCCGTAATAATCGTGAATCACTTCGAAAAATCCTATCGACTGCGCCAATTGTGTGCCACAGCCGTGGGTTCCAAATAAAACCAAAAAGTTTTATCAGAAATTTATTTAACTTCCCTTACTAATTACAATTATTGAATTAAAACTAAGTGATTTTATTATTTGCTCTCGAATCGACTGTAGTAGAATCACTTAGGGTGAGAGGTAGTGCCACACTGCATGCTTGCATGCAGTCGAATTGAGCCGGCACGACCGGGGAGGTACCTCGCGCTTACGTAAGACCGGCGCAAAGTGACAGCGTTGCTGTCGTGTTTCGTGCGGTGTGTAAGTAGCCGGAGGCATGGAAGTGGGTGGAGAAAGGAGGGCAGCGCATTTGTAGTCTCTATGCGGATGTCTGTGGGCGTCGGTAGTCATGAAAATGGCTCCGGCTGCTCGTTTGCCCTCCTATATCATAAAAAAAAACTTAATTTTAATTCAATAATTGTAATTAGTTATAAAGGAAGTTAAATAAACTTCTGATAAAACTTTTGGGTTCTTTTTGGAACCCACGGCTGTGGCTCACATAATTTACTTCTATACTAAGAATATAAAATATATTTATTTGTCTAGTTCGCTTACGGTGTTTATAAAAAAAAACTCACCAGCAAAAATTTTTATAGAGTATTAATAAATATTATAATCTGTAGAATTTGCTCTAAAAATTGTAAGGTAACACTTTTGCCTCTTAAACACCTTTGGCATGTTTTATGATTTAGAATATACTTAAGTAGTTGGAAATTTGGATATACTTTTACGTATCTATCTAAATAAAAAAGTTCTTATTTTTTAGGGAAGGTTAGGTTTGTAAGGAATTGACAATTTCGCGCCATAATCGACTACTGTTGGATATAAAACATCTTAGGTATCACATGCACGTGAGATCTAAATATAGAGTCGATAGATATAGAGAAAAGTGCGACTTTGCGAAACGCTTCCGTACATTTTGGGCCTCGATGAAATTTGTGTGTATTAATTCTTAAATGAATTAAAACAAAAAAAATATTCCGATACCGGGAATCGAACCCGAGCCTCCTGGGTGAGAGCCAGGTATCCTAGCCACTAGACCATATCGGATCTGATGAACATGATCAAATCACGTTTCATATATTTCTTCATATTTGCGATCACTTATTTAAAACAACATTAATCTCATTTTGAATGTGGTCAGGAAGGTACCGGCACGGGTTATATAAACAAGGATGTTTATAAATAAACTGGCGGCCGCGACATCAAACGCGCCGACCACTTTCAACTGCCCGACAGTTATGCACTAATTTTTTGTCTGTGTCAATTGTCACTCTGTTTGAAGTCATTCTTTTATCGCGTTTAATCGACTGCTGGTGGATATAGAGCCTTTTAGATATCACTGGTGATCTCCCCCGAAGAAACTGCCACGTTGTCGTGGTGAGGGGTTTTCATGGCTCTGTGATCCCCAAGGCTACAGGCGATTTTAGTAAGAGGTAGTGCCACACTGCATGCATGCATGTGGCCGAATTGGGCCGGCACGACCGGGGAAGAACCTCTCGCTTACACGAGACTGGCGTAAAGTGACGGCTGTGCTGCTGATCGTGCGATGTAGCCGGTGGCCCATCGAGGTGGGAGGAGAAAGGAGGGCAGCGCTTTTATGTGGATGCCTATGGGCGTCGGTAGTAATATGCATGGCTCCGACTGCTCGTTTGCCCCCCATAGCATAAAAAAGGCAGTGCCCGTCAGGGCTACCGCCACCAGTCCCTCAGGATGTTGCCTGCAGATCCGTGACCCTCTATTTGTAGCGACTGAGCTGGAGTTTAGTCGGTGTTGTAAGTGTCGAGGCAGACATTGGTTTAGGGACCACTCGGGCTCCTATGTATTATACGTTTTCCCCTGCGTCAACAGAATAAAGGAGTCACTGGTGATACTTAGAATGTCGAAATGACTATATGGTATGTTGCTGGTAGATCCACGGCACCCAACAACCAACACTTGCCGTGGTGTGAGTCAGCAACAAGCTTCATGTGGAGCCCGGCACTCAACGCCAGCTCCAGGTGGGGGCTTTGGGCTTAGGGGTGTACCCGCCATGCCACAGCTAACAGCGGTGCCAATTGCGGCGCGGTGAGCGGCGAACTGTTGCATGGCGGATGGATTCTCCAGCTTTTGTTTTCGGCGCTCACCGCTTGCCTCGCCGCTCGCCGGGCGCTTAAAATCATTTTTGCACCCACAAAAGAGCCCCCTTTTCAACTCCCAGGCATCCAAGTCCCGGGCCTTAGCAGTGCTCAATACTTCGCTCCCTTCCGATTCCACCCAGCAGGATGGACGGTAAGATCCCTTCATCCACGTCAAAAAGCGCGACTTGACAAAAAGAAAGTAATTAGTGTAAAGTATCTATATTCGTCCACATTAAAGACACATTCCCCCCCGAGTTAAAGTTGCGAAAACAAACAAACTAATTCATCTGCGTTCAAAGAGCACGGAAATAGACCCGCGATCCTTTCATGTCTGTCTGCGTGTCCGCGCCACTTGACGTCACACGTGACAGGCTAAAACTGACACACTGTGACACACGGTGACATATTTTTAACGAGTACATCAGACATTGACGGTTATGAACTTATTTACCTTTTTTTGTTGATGCAGGGGAACACATTTTAGTAAGAGGTAGTGCCACACTGCATGCTTGCATGCAGCCGAATTGGGCCGGCACGACCGGGGAGGTACCTCTCGCATACATGAGACCGGCGTAAAGTGACAGCTGTGCGGTCGCGTTTCGTGCGGTGTGTAAGTAGCCGGTGGCCCATGGAGGTGGGAGGAGAAAGGAGGGCAGCGCATTTGTACAGTCTCTATGCGGTTGTCTGTGGGCGTCGGTAGTCATGAAAATGGCTCCGACTGCTCGTTTGCCCCCCTTTACCATAAAAAATAAATCTAGAAGCCCAGGTGGATCTTATACCTATGTCGGACTCGACATTTAGTGTAATACCGACTAAAGGCCTGCGGGGTGCTTTCAGCCACTGTAATTGGGAGGTCCAGGATCCGCAGGCAACAGGATCCCTCCAGCTACAGGCTGACCGAGTGGAGGACTCCTCAGCTGAGCTGCCCTTAGTCTGGCCTCTCCCCCAAGAACGTCCGGAAGGATAGCTCCGTCCTTGAGCCTTGGGGATCACAGAGGCACGCAAGCCCTCCCAACGGCACCAAGGCTTAAGAATTAACCACTTTAGTCTCTTCCCCACTTTGCACTTCACTACCATATTCATTCTTAAGTCAACTTGAGTCACGTGTTTTGTGTTTTTTTCAAATCACACTGCATGCTTTTTTAAAATTGTCTACTCTTAGCTGAACTCGAACCTGCTATACCCAAATATAGCACAGCACTATATCAAACAAGAAAACAATAAGATGTACAAATAAATCATTGGTATAATAAAACCAAACGGACATTTTTAACCGCACATAAGTCACGCAGCGCTGAAGTTTAAAATAAACTTGCGGCTTAGTTTTGATACTTGCGTAATGGTTAATACCCTGGCAGAGGTGCTGCGCTCGTCCATCATCCGCCCCTGTCTCCCCGGAGCTCTAGACTGCTGTCAGATGGAGTATGTAGCTCTACCTAAGTTTAGGGAGATTTTATCAATAAACAAATCGACAATCTGAACGATTATTGTAGATCCGTAAATATATATTTGCAAATGTCGATGAATTTAGGGGTATTGTAAGAATATTCAATACTCTGAAGTTGTATTGCAGATTCGAAAATTTCGCCTTAAGGATACGAAATGACAAAGAGTTTTTACAATAATCAGAGTTTCGTAAACGAAAAGCATGTGTTCTGCTTTTACGTATGAACTCACACTTACCTAAAAGCAGAAACATAGGCTTGTTATGTAATTTTGTTGGAAAATAAATCTCTTTTAATCTTTTAAGATTTTTTAAGCGAAATTTAAATAAAATTTAATAATTAATTCCATTTAAAAACGAGTATGTGTGTGCAATTTAATCATAATCTAAAAAATTTAACGTCATCAAACCCAAAACAATTTTGAAGTTCTCAAAAAAATATGGCATGAATCAATGTGTTAAGAACGAATACATGTATTTTGAAAATATTTCGATTCTTTTCCACCTACCGAAAACACGATTAACTTAACTTTG
>LUGF01022866.1:119825-131811 GCA_001625245.1 Calycopis cecrops | reverse complement strand
TAAAAACGAGTATGTGTGTGCAATTTAATCATAATCTAAAAAATTTAACGTCATCAAACCCAAAACAATTTTGAAGTTCTCAAAAAAATATGGCATGAATCAATGTGTTAAGAACGATACATTTTAGCAGGAGTTTGAAATCTTGACAGAATAAATGAATTTTGAAAATATTTCGAGTTTTTTCTACCTACTACAACTTAACTTTGTATGATAAAAAAATGTCATGAAGTGAGACCTTTGCAAATCTTAAAACCCTTCTTTATAATTATATCAACCAAGAAGCAATAAGAAAATAGTCTATTATACTATGCGAAATGGCAAAAAGTTTTCCCTGCGCTAGCAACCCTGGCGCTAAATAAGACGTGGGCTGGTTTTAGTGTCACGCGGACCGTCCGCACGGATCGCTCCGCGCATGCCGAACTGTATTACAGCTAGGGAGTGTTTTAAAGTATGTAATGCAGACGGGTCCGTACGGACGACCGCTCCGCGCGGACAGCTCCGTGGCACGGACGCGCCATGCGGACGGCTGCGGAGCTGTCCGCGCGGACGCGTCCGTACGGACGGTCCGCGTGACACTAAAACCAGCCTTAAAGTATGTAATGCAGACGGGTCTGTACGGACGCGCCATGCCGACGGCTGCGGAGCTGTCCGCGCGGACGGTCCGCGTGACACTAAAACCAGCCGTGAATGCGCCAGTGCACCTCGTAAACGTCTCAAGTTGTTTATGGTTTATTTTATAAAAAGCGCCTGTAACTTATTACTTTGATCATCGTTTAGAACGTTCAGATTTATTTTTAGCAATTTTGCATATACGGCTGGCTGAATAAGAAAACCTTTGCCTGTAAATTCAGTGTCTTAGTTGTGGTTAATTGGCGCGAAATAAAATTAATAATGTCGTTGTTGTCATTCGCATTATGTATTGGCATGTGTAGCGTTTGTGCGGATGTCTATGGGCGTCGCTATGAAACACATCTGAATATATCTATGGGCGTCGGTATCTAGTCTTGAAAATGGTTCCGACTGCTCTGGATGGATGGTATAATTAGACCATCAAAAAAAAAGAAAAATAAATAGTTACTTATGACGATTGATACATCAGTGCATATGATATATCGCGACATCTCGCAGTCGCATTTAAACAGCCGTCTGGTAATCAAAGAGGGGATCACAGCGCTTTGATGTCGTTACGCTTTTTTACGTTTACGTAAATAACACAAACGCGTCTATAACTCTCCGCTGATGTTTTGTTGATTTACTCACTCGGGGTGTAGAGTAGCTCTCGTATATTAAAAGTGAAAGTTATGCAGTCGCGTTTCGTGTGTGCAAGAGCTCTTACATACGAACGGCACGTGTCAACGGCAGAGGTAACTTCAGTCGACGCGGCGACGGCAATCGTCGACCTATAGCGTATAGACCGACCACTGATCTTCGAAGCTGTAATGGTCGGTCTATATTGCTATAGGTCGACGACTGCTTTCGACGCGGCGACGGCTGCCGTAGACACTTGTTGACGGCTGCAGTCGACGTGGCGACGGCTGCATTCGACCCGCCAACGGCTGCAGTCGACACTTGACGACGGCTGAAGTTACTTCAACCGTTGATCGTGCCGCTCGTGTGCACAGAGTTTAGGATGGTGAGGAAGCAAGGTAAGTGATATGTGGCACGGTGTCCTCTCTGGCTGCCCTGTTAGAGACTTGGTGTGAAGATGTTGTTGTCAGTAAAAGATCGTTAGCACATTGGGAGCATGAAATAAAGGGAAACACATTTGGGTGGGCTGATGTTGCTGTGAATATAGTTGTCAAAAGATTTGCTATCTTTTATCTTTTATACTGTAGGTACATGTATTTAAAATTCTCGCGTAACTATGTTAGTTACCATACTCCTCCGAAACGTCTAGACTAATTCTCGTGAAATTTTGTGTGCGTATCGGGTAGGTCTGAGAATCGGCCCACATCTATTTTTCATCTCGATATTTCCACGGTATCAAAACTTAAGCAGTTGGAATCGCGGAACACAGCTATCCTACTAGTATTATAAATGCGAAAGTTTGTAACGTTATTTGTTTCTTACTCCTTCACGCAAAAACGGCTGAACCGATTTTCATGAAATGTCTCAATAATCTACGAAGATACAGAAGCTCACAGTCGTTAAATGCCACCTGCAACTGTGAACTAATAATTAAAACAAGAGTCGGGCGGCCTGTACAGATCGATCTAAATACTTGTGTAAATGTCTTTAACTGCCGTCTTTGCAGATCTCACATAGTGTTCCGAATTTACATATTTCCCCGTGACCTTGTGTAGACCGCAGTAACCTGCCGTTGAAAGTTTCTTTGACATTTCAAAACAATAGACAACGTATTCTTTATAACTACTAATATTATAAATGTTAATATAGGTAAGTTTGTTTGTTACGCTTTCATGCCAAAACCATTCAACCGAACTTCATGAAACTTTACACATATTCTTAGACGATCATTAGATTAGAGGAAAAAGTATCACATGGCCCTTCCATGTCATACTTTTCATAATAACCTCAAATGTATAAAATTTCTTAAACGTATAAAACATGTTAAATATATTTCCGTTATCTAATACCTACCCGTCACACAAGTCCTTACGGATACTTACCACGGTGCTAGGCTAACGTAGTGTGATAAGTCCACAGATGTTATTATTATATCCCTTATTTTGTATAAAAGGAACTACGAATATAAGGTGTTTTTCAGTGATTAATTTATAGACTTCCAAGATAGCCGATTCATCGCATCGCATCTATCCCGAATTGGTTACTTCACGAAAGTAATTTCCCCATTTAGACGATATTGATGCACAAATGCAAATATTATTTAAAATTATATTAATTATTCCATTTTCAAATCTATTTTTTTAATCGTAACATTTCTACAGATAAAAAAGCAAAGTAAACATTTTATTTAAACCTTCATAAATTTCAGTGGGCAACTAGGTTGCTTAGCATTCGCCCCGTGCTTGCGGTGTGTTATAAGTATTTTATTGTGCCAAAATAAGAAATATGGCCGCTGCTGCACCAAGTGTGATGTGTCACTGTCGTACAGCTGTCTACATTTAAGAAATTGGTTTAGTTGACTTCTTTACCGACAATACAGCAATACTTACAAGAACATCTAAATTCTAATGATGTTACCAATATAAATAGTAATTATAATGTGAACACTGGACTGGATAGTGCCCTTAATTAAGAGGTAGAGAAGTAGGTAGAGATGTACTACCTCGACCAACTACTTCCACCTCTGCTCGCAATGTGTACCGATGGTATCCCATCCCGATGGAATACCACGGCTGCCGCTGACATAAAACGCAAAGTGATAGCAATTCTGACGCATTTATTGCCGTTTAGTTTTCCGATGGCCTATTGGAGGCGAGGGGGGAGGGCTACAAGTCTGCCTCACAATTCTCATCTTGTCTCATCGTCTTGTCAGTCATCAAATGACTCTATCTGCTCATTTACATCATAAAAAATAACTTTGTTTCTTTAACTAAACATTTCGCCCTGTCCAATAAAAGTGTCACATTTTAAAATTCAAGCCAAGTTCGTGAATTTGGAAAAGCAACGAAACGTCCAATAAAACGGCCGTCCCTTTGGCGCGTGGATTGAATTAGTTTGGGAGGTTCCGGGAACTGTACACAATGGTGGGAGGAAGTGGTACAGGATGTCGCGATTAACGGCGATAGCATATGAAATACGCGAGTCAATAGTAGCCTAAACCATGACGGTTTCAACTTGCGATAGTGTTTTTTTAGTACTACGAAGCAAACGAGCAAAGTTATTTGAGGACTACTCCCATAGAAACAAACGACGACGCTCATAGAAAATTGTTATGCAAATTTGTTACCTTTACTTCATTCTCACCAATGGGCCACCCAAAACTCCTACCCCCTTATTAATAAACATAGAATAAATTTATTCAAGTAATAACCTAGTAATAAACTGACATCTGTCAAATTCCATACTTTTCATGTGTTTTTTATTATGGAATTTGACAGATGTCAGTTTATTACTAGGTTATTCCTTGGATAGAGTTATTCTATGTTTATTAATAAGGGGGTTAAACAGCAAGAAATGCGACAGAATTGCTGCCACTACGCGATTATGTCAGCGACATAATAATACCGCAAAGTGATAGACTGCGTCGTTGTCTAGTGGTAAGCGAGTTTAACTACAGACGTGAGGTCCTGAGTTCCAATAAAAAAATTGTTATTGGGATTTTTCAATTTCTAATAACTTCTTTCTGTGTCTTGGAGAGCACGGTAAGCCATCGGTCCTGCGCCTGATATCACTCCGGTCGTGTCGGACTGTCGTCCCATCGGAATATGAGAATGAGGGAATAGAGAGTGCACTTGTGTCTGCGCTCACACTTGTGCACTATAATATGTCCTGCGCAGATGGCTAGGACGACATTATTAGGTCAGCGAAAGCCCCGGTATCGGTCCAGTTTGTGTTATGCAGCATGGTACTACATCTTACTAAATATCGCTATCCTATATACATCATATTTACTAGTGAAGTAGGGTAAAAAAAAAAGAATTTAGATGTGCTTGTAAGAATATTTTTGTATTGTCTAGAAATAAGTTGATTCGTAGCCCTCTGGCGACTAGCAACGTCCATAGAAAACTACGTGATTATAATGATCCACGTTATAATCTACGTTATTGATACTAACTTCTATGAGCATGCACAAATCCGAGAAGCATTCTTTGCTGCCGGCGGTATTCCCTGCGATCGGTCGTGCCTTCGGCCTCTTGGCATCACCACTTTCTGTACATAGAATTTTGTAAGATGTATCATTGCTGTTTCACAGCAAAATTAGGCTGGAATTGGAGATGAACAGGAAAAATTAACGTTAAAATACCTATTTTATTTTCCTCCTCGGAGTATAAATGTCATGACTTTAAAAAAGTAAATGTTGTAATGATTCCCATTATTCACAGCACATCTATGCGAAGTGCGCGCGGAATGTGCCGCGCCAAGTACAGACGAATGCGTAAAAACGCATCGATCCACACTCGTGCTGTTCTACACATACTTCGTTACACGGTTTTATTTCTACTAATGTTATAAATGCCAGTTTTTTTTACAAAAACTATTAAACAAATTTGTATAAAATTTGGCACACAAATCCATCTGGTTTGTCCTTATGATTTCGCCAGTGTGACATTTTATATTACAACGGTACATATAAAAAAATATGAATAGAAGTAAAGATTATAATACTTTGTATCCTAAAATTATGATTCAAAAATTAATGAATTTCGTGGGATGGATTTGACGGGGATGAAACCGTGGGAGTTGCTGGTGTTATATAATAGTGGAGTGCCTGGAGCATATAAAACCGTAAAACCTCGGACTAGAGTTACAGTGAATTAATCAATATGATCGATGTGGGATATTGTTTTTTAAGCTATAAATTGCAATGTTTACCCAAAATTTTTTTGTGCACTTCATTTTTTTTTTATATAGGTATCTTCAGGTATCTTTGAAAAATCTATATAATATACTAGCTGCTCCCCGCGGTTTCACCCGCGTAACTTTCGATCCCGTAGAAATATCGGGATGAAAAATAGATGTTGGCCGATTCTCAGACCTACTCAATATGCTCACAAAATTTCATGAGAATCGGTCAAGCCGTTTCGGAGGAGTTTGGCAACGAAAACTGTGACACGAGAATTTTAAATATTAGATATATAAAACTCAAACGTGACATAGCCAGCTATTTATATTTTTTTATAATAATTTGTTTAAAAAAAAAAAAAATGGAATGCACAAAAAAATATTGGGTAAACATTGCAATTTATAGTTTAAAAAACAATATCCCACTTCGATCATATTAATTCATTCACTGTAACTCTAGTCCGAGGTGAAAACCCCCAGGAACTCCACTATAAAATGAATTAATAACCTATCATCTCGCAACAGACTGCAAATGTAAAACTGACATTTTGTAATATATGTAGTTTTTATGACCTAGGCATCATCGAATAGTAGGGATCTTTAGGGAAGAGAAACAGGGTCTTAATTTTTTTACATGAGATCACTTGTATAAAAAATTAAACAGCTAATGAGAAAAAAACTCCTAATATAAAAACAACTAGTTTCACTTCTTATCTTAACTTATATGAAAACGAAATTATAAATAAAAAAAATCTGAAATCAATTTTAATTAGCTTAACTAAAATTTTTGTCAGTGCTTTGTTGTTTAATCAGTAAGAGTTATAATAGAATAAGAGTTTTTTTTATAATATGAACTTTCCATAATAAGCAAACACATCTGTAAGTGATCTATAGGCATAAATGAATAAATAAACAAATCATTTATTTTGTAAAATTTGTACACAGTAGTATCTCGGTAGGTACTATAAAAAAAATAAAAGTATAAACAATTAGAGCATTATTACCTTTCAAATGGGTTTTAAAATATAAAATGTCAATTTACATTTCGATACTTTTATAATCGAGCTTGGCCCTTATTTCACATTTTTTGCCTTTTCTAGAGATATATTTATATTTTGCACGTGGATCACAGTATGAGACATATGGGCCCCTTCGGTTCACACACATGTGCTTAGAATACTAAATTTTTGCACATTTCTAAACATATGGACTGCCAGCACAAGTTGAAAGGGTAGAGTGATTTATATTATGCCTTCGTATAGGAAATTCAGTATCTTATACACAGTTGTTGTAATCAATATATCGATTTTTGTTAGGTTTGTTGGTTGCACTAGAACATTTATTACTAATACTACTATTTGTATATGGGCCCTGATGTATTGAAGCCGAAGTGAACTGGCACGGCCGGGGAGACACCTTTCACTTACGTTATACTGTCGCGAAGTTGCAGCTGGGTTGTCGTGCCTGGTGCGGCTTGTTAGATGAATTTCCAGCGGTGGATTGTAGGAGAAGGAAAGAGGGTAAAACGTCTCCATAACAACTAGGCGGATGGTATTGTCCGCCGGTGCCCGGTAGTCATCAAAACATTTTTATAGAACAAGGGGGAAAAGAACAAAGCAATTTTCACGACTACCGACGCCCATAGACGCATAGAGGTTAAACAGATACGTCGCCCTTCTTCCTCCTCCATCCTCCAAGGGCCTGCGGCTTACACACTGTACGAAACGCGACAGCAAGCTGACACTTGACACTGTCATCGTGCAAGCGAGAGGTTCCTCTGCGTGCTGGCCCAATGCGTATGCAATGCAACGTGGCACTATCTCTTACCGAAAAAAAATGTGGCTGCTCGTTTGCTATGTAATTTTTTTTTTTTTATGGTATAGGCGGGCAAACGAGCAGTTGTAGCCATTTTCATGACTACCGACGCCCATAGACATCTGCATAGACTACAGATGCGCTGCCCCCCTTTCTCCTCCCACCTCCGTGGACCACCGGCTACTTACACACCGCACGAAACGCGACAGCACAGCTGTCACTTCACGCCGGTCTCGTGTAAGCGAGAGGTACCTCCCCGGTCGTGCCGACCCAATTCGGCTGCATGCAAGCATGCAGCGTGGCACTACCTCTTACTAAAATGCACGTGGTCTTATCATCTTACGATCTATTCGTTTGCCAATAAAGACAATAATATTAGCGATGGTAATGCCCCGCGTGTACAATGCAGGCGTGGGCCGATCGAAGTGTTCGCGCCACGTTCACAATTTGTACACAATGATCATTGTTCCAGTGCAAATTAAATCGAGCCATATCAGATAGGACGTGGATTCTGATGGCTCCGTTACATTAGGAGAAACCACTCGAAAATCTTTTAATACGATGAAACAAATAGGTATGCTATGCTGTGCTATGTATGTTACGACAAAGATAAGAAAAGATAATAGAATAAAAATATTTTATTGACCATCAATTTTACATAAATATGTATAGTAATGTAGATATTATGCTAGTATTTATTAAAATAAAGATAAGAGTATTATTCTGGATTTCATTTTTTTCATTTTCTTTTTTTTTTCATTTCTGGCCTTTTTTTTCATTTCTGGCAGTGCTCTGAGACAGCTGAAACCACTCGTGAATGTTAGCTACCACCATATCCTTTTTCGTTGCGTAATGCGCACATACATACTCATAAACATTTTGATTTAAAATATTAGTACAATTAAAATTCACTATCTGTGGCATGTCTACGGGTTTATATACCTGTGGTCTGAGGGCAGGTAAATCAAAGGCGAACAATCAAGTGAGTCGATCCTGCGTCTATATCACATTAGCATACACACAATTCATGCAGCCCGATGTTTTAAACATACACTAATTGATGGCTTCATGAGATTGTACGATTTATTTGGCGAAATTGAAATAATATCGAACACTATAACAATTTACTCCTTTGTTGACGAATATAATTGAAGTGGAGAAAATTGAAAGCCATGCGGTCGCGTTTTTTGCTCTATGAGAGCACTAGCTGCGCTCCGCGGTTTCACCCGCGCAAATTTCGATTCCGTGGAAAATAGAAAATCATCCCATGGCATCCCATAAGAACTTTTTTTCGGGATAAAAACTATCCTATGTGTCAATCCATGTTAACCTCTGTGTGTTCCAAATTTCATGAAAATTTGTTTAGCAGTTTTTGCGTGAAGGAGTAAGAAACAAATAAACAAACGTACAAACTTTAGCGTTTATAATATTAGTAGGATGGAGACTCAATATGGGCATCTAATAAAAGACGGCACCTCCGTGTATGTTCTCTGGTTCAGACTTATATGAAGCTCTCAGTAAACTTAGCTACAGCTTCATTTTTGTTCTGTCTTTCACATGTTGCATACTCGACTCGACTATAAGATAGGGAAAACCCGAGGAATAGCAAGGTTGCCGAAGCAGATGATATAAGTAGGGCTTCACATCCCTTGCTACCCCTTGCCTTGCTACACCTAGTCACATAGTCTGTATGTTTGTCATTCGCGTTGAAGTCAAACATAAAGCTTTGCCCCTATCGAAATTTTATTCATAAAAGAAATATCCGATCTTGATTTGTCGCAGTTGAGTTTTAGGGTAAGGTAAGCTTGAATTTATTTTGGCAATCGATTTGTAATATTTATTATTAAATAATTTATTTGTTTATCCTGTTACTTTATATTTGAGATTTATCAAACGCGTCAAGCCCTATTCAAAATATTAAATAAATAATAAGAATTAGAAGATTCTTTACATTTTGTTCAAAATTTATTCATACTACTTACAACAACAACAACAACAGCAACAAAATTAATTTCGATCATTTCTGAAATTCGCGAGTTTGTTTAAAAATTTTGGTAACAGACAAGTCACTTGTAAAACCGGATAGTTCTTCGATTTTCGTCGTGAATTTCATTCAATGAAGCAGCCGTGGTTGGCGTAGGCAAACATAGAATTGATTTCCATCAAGCGCTGACGTCCAGAGCTACATGGAATAATTACCGATTTAATATTATCGTTCTCGGAACTACATAATTACGTATTCTGTGTGTTACTGGCGAAGGAAATGATTAATATTAGTGATGGCAGTGTAGAACTTTATTTACGTTGTTTATTGTTATTTAGAATACTTAAACAAGTAGTTTTTACGATTACCAACGACCAAAATCATCCTCATGCAGGGGATAACACTTCCGTGAAGCGATGGCTACGCTGTCATTTTACGATATGCCAGCCCCTATGAGTCATTTGCGCGTATTTAGCAAAAAGGCAAGGCATAATCTTTTTGATGAGAGGTAATTCCATAAAGCCATAGACCGTCAAAGGCAAAACTCAACTGATTTTAAACACTAAGAAAGGATTTATAGAATGTCAACCCGCACACATGAAGTAGCGGTCACGTTGGGTCAATGTGAAGTTTATTTATTTTATTATTTATTAGATAAACACCTATGAAGATACATAAATAGATAAATAACAATATGTATACTATAGATATATATCGATTCGAAAGCCAATTGCAAAGTTTCCACATATAGGCAGGCTGATAGACGTTTACAAGTCATAGACGACGGCAAAGTAATTAAGATTAAATATGATAACATTACAAAGAGAAATGACACAGATACATAACGAAAGATTACATTTGGAATCTTATTTTTGACGCCCATCGATGCGGGCACGGGTCGTCTATAATATAAGTCCCTCTTCTTATCCAGCTCTTCAATTGTCCCTCTTTCCCGTTGCCATTTCTCTCCCCCCCTTAAATCCCTTTGTCCCTTAAATCTCACGAAACGCCACAGGACAGCAATACCCACGCGTAGAATGTAAGCGAGAGGTTCGTTCTCGGTCGTGCTACATGAGTATACAGCCACGCTATCTCATTACTGTCCCCACAGGCAGAGGTAGTGCCACGCTGCATGCACGCAGCGGACCAGCACGACCGGGGAGGTACATATCGCTTACACGAGACCGCCGTAAAGTGACAGCTGTGTGTATTATTGCTTCATGAAGGTATGAAGAGGAAGGAGGACAACGCATCTGTATAAAATATCCATGGGCGGTGGTAGTCATGTCAGATCACTCGTTTGCCCCTTTACACTATAGAAAACATTATCTCATTACTGTGGGGACTGTCAGCCATTTCCAATGTTTTTAGCGTGAGTTTTGCCTCCAATGTCCCGAGCGGGGTGGGCCGATAACCTCGCTGATAACACAAGATAACTCTCGCAGTCGTTGTGCCAGGAACCAATACAGGCAAGACGGATACTAAACGTGACGTCATTCGCACAGACTACCTGCGGAGTGTACTCGTTACATGATTTAAGGCCGTACAGAGTAGTTTTAGTAAGAGGTAGTGCCGCACCGCATGCGTCTAGCCGAATTGGGCCGAGCGGTGAATACCTCTCGCTCACACGCTGTGCTGTCGTGTTTCGTGTGGTGTGTAAGTAGGTGGCCTATGGAGAAGGAAGGAGGGCAACGCAAGAGTACAAAAGCACTCGAGATTAACACCAGTGTATCGCGTTAGTTAGAAATGCCACAGCGTAGCAGTCACTTCACGTCGGAGCCATGTGAGCGAGAGATCTCCGAAGTCCCAGGTCGTGCCGGCCCAATTACGCTGCAAAGCGTGACACGACCTCTTGCTAAGCTTCAATAAATGTGACAAAGTCCGAATCTGTGTGTATACGCAGAAATGAGATAGGGTCAAAACTATTTTAGATGAGTATATAAGATTCCATACTGCGTCAACAGTAAATTATACTTTGAACTTGGCTGGACTCGCTACCGCGTATCTAGATAGTCGAGTTAGTCATGAAAATGGCTCTGATTGCTTTTTTGCCTGCTTATACAATAAAAAAAAATAATTATATAAAATCACCGTACTGCGTCGCCAGTACATAATCTTTGAACTTGGCGGGACGCGCTGCCGCGTGACTAGTGTTCGCAGTAGCCTGCGCAAGTTGTGTAAGCTAATGTTAGTAGAACTTATCTTATCTTGTTTACATTGTTTTGTCTGGTGGCGTTCCTACGTTGATTTTACTGCATGGATGCTGTGTTGTTCTTAACTTTACGCGAATATCAACTTTTGTTATTCCAATGGAACTGATTCTGATGAATACAGATGACTATAGACATTATAGTGTTACCTTCTAACGGGCCATCGAAAACTCACAAACCGTACGCAACTTCGGCACATTGCGGCGGCATCCACGAGCCTTACCACCTACAAGCATTATAATAATAAGCAATTTGACGGTTGTTTGTAAGTTGTGAGTAGGATAGTATAGTAATTGGAGAGAGTTCCAACTCTCTCCAATACTCTCCAGAGTAAAGATACTCCTGGTTAAGGGTAATTGAAACGTCAACGTTGAGAAGAAGGTTAAGGCTGTGTCCCCAGTAGGCAAACTGTTAGCGGCCGACTGTGTGAGCAGCGTGGCGAATTCCAGTTAGCTGCAAACTCAGATCAATTTTCGTAGGTCGCGTCGCAATTGGCGACTAACTGAGACAGTCGGCGTACGTAACGCTGCAAACAGCGTAAATTGAC
>LUGF01022866.1:109471-119783 GCA_001625245.1 Calycopis cecrops | reverse complement strand
AAAAAAAAAAAAAAAAAAAAAAAAAATAAAAAAAAAAAAAAAAATTAATTAAATAAATTAAAATTGAGCGCAAACTAGCAGATCGTGGACACTCCATTTCAAATATATGAAAGGGCGTACTAAACCGATACGCCCTAAACTCAGTCCGCCATTAACAGTTTGCCTACTGGGGACACAGTCTAAAAAGGTTTCGAGTTGAAAGAACCACGATAAAGTTACTAAGGTATTCATCATTTGGGAATTCGAAACTATCCAAAGATAACTTTTTATTTTGCCCCTATAGGTAGGTAATGTATGTCAAGTTTCATCCAAGTATGATATAGGAGAGCAAACGAGCAGCCGGAGCCATTTTCATGACTACTGACGCCCACAAACATCCGCATAAAGGCTATACAGATGCACTGTCCTCCTTTCTCCTCCCACCTCCATGGGCCACCGGCTACTCACACACCGCACGAAACGTGACAGCACAGCTGTCACTTTACGCCAGTTACGTGTAAACGAGAGGTACTTCCCCGGTCGCGCCGGCCCAATTCGACTGCATGCAAGCATGCAGTGTGGCACTACCTCTTACCACGTTACTACTACGTACTTACGTAATAGGTAATTACACATACAAAATTTTCAATTATAATATTAGTAAGATTAAGTCGGATGTATCCCTGGGGTCTTGACTTATATACGAAGTGAAATTTCATTCTAACATTCAACCTTTTAATAAAATATGAAAATGTTAAAAAAGCGCTCCCGCTGGTAACAAAGAAAAATCGCGGCAATTTATCAAACGAGTCAAAATGGCCGCGGGAAATGCTAATTTTCCGTATTTACATTTTTGGCGGCGGAAAATTTACATGATGTGACTAGTTGTGGCCCGTGACGGGTCGTCATCAATCATCATCACGTCATTTCGAACGCTAGCTGCGCCCCGCGGTTTCTACCGCGCATATCTTTTTGAAGTAAAACTTTGCCTTTTTTTATGGTATAGGGGGGCAAACGAGCAGTTGTAGCCATTTTCATGAGTACCGACGCCCATAGACATCTGTATAGAGACTATACAGATGCGCTGCCCCCCTTTCTCCTCCCACCATCATGGGCCACTGGCTACTTACACACCGCACGAAACGCGACAGCACAGCTGTCACTTCACCCCGGTCTCGTGTAAGCGAGAGGTACCGCGCCGGTCGTGCCGGCCCAATTCGGCTGCATGCAAGCATGCAGTGTGGCACTACCTCTTACCAGACTTGGGGAGTAAGCTAATGAATGCGAGACGAGAGCGTTACGAAAAGTGTGATCGGGCGAGACGAAGACGAAAGAATAAAAGAAGAAGACGAGAGGGAGATATAAGTTAGTGAAGGCAGAAAGAGAGAGTTACGTTTCTTATATTACTGTAGAGGCAAGAAAGAGGAGTGCACGCGCACATTTTCTTACCCTCTCCCTCTCATAGCCAGTTATGTTTCGTGTATGAAGTTTTACTTCACTCGTGTGGTCTAAAACACACACATTTTTTATAGCCTAGCTGAAAGACTAAAGGCCAGTTATACAGGTTCCTATTAAAGTCGCCGTTAATTTTTTTTTATATAGCATAGGGGCCAAACGAGCAGTTGGAGTTATTTTCATGACTACTGACATCCATAGGTTTTAAGTTGCTTAAAGATGCGGTGTCTTCCTCAATGGGCCACCGAAAACTTACACACCGAACGATATACGAGAGCCCAGCTGTCACCTTACGCCGGTATAGTGTAAGCGAGAGGTACCTCCCCGCTCGCGCCGGCCCGATTCGGCTGCATGACGCTACCTTATGTATTCAAAGCCCCGCTCGTATCTCCAACTACAGTTTATATTCGGTGCAATCGGATACTTTAACTGCGCGTTTTTAACTGACGTTAATTTATTTTATTAACCGCCCGCATATCGTTACAGCTCGCTCGTGTAGCGCTATTTGACTTTTTAATTGATAACACCAATTGCAATGTTTATCTTTTTAGGGTTCCGTACCCAAAGGGTAAAAACGGGACCCTATTACTAAGGCTCCGATGTCCGTCCGTCCGTCCGTCCGTCTGTCACCAGGCTGTATCTCATGAACTATGATAGTTAGACAGTTGAAATTTTCACAGATGGTGTATTTCTGTTGCCGCTATAACAACAAATACTAAAAAATTTAATAATATGAATATTTAAGGGGATACAAAAGATAAGCTCCCGTTTTCGTAGATAATGGTACGGAACCCTTCGCGCGCGAGTCCGACTCGCACTTGGCCAGTTTTTTATTTAATAGGTGGCAAAAGAGCAGTTGAAGATATTTTCATGACTACCGACGCCCACAAACATCCGCATAGAGGCTATACATATTTGTGACTACCCCCATCCATAGAAAATAAAACCAGGTAGGTGCCTTGCAGACGCGTTGCTGGCCTTTAAGAAAGCTTTTCGAGCCAAGTTCGAATCTTGTAGGTGTGTGTTTAATTCTGTCTAAATTGTACATGCCAGCTAAAGTACCTTTTGTTGTCTAGGCCCCTTTACCTACCTCCCACTTTAGAACGATACTGTTGACCTTATAACTAACCCAGCATTCCAGTCGAGTTGGGTCAGCACGAGTGCGGAGGTACAAGAGGTACCTCCCTCACATGATAAGACGCTTCCGTTCAATGGCGGTCGATACTCAACACCAGGGCTTCAATTGCTCATTTAAAATAAAAATAATAGTTTAAAAACTAAAAAAACACGCTTCATCAATCCTGCAATCAATCCTGGCGATCCTAATAAGGATAATGGAAACTGTTATGAAATTATTGCATTGTCATCGATCCTTGATACGTATGCAAAGTTTCAAATTAATCAGACTTCTGGAAACCGGTGAAAATTAAGCTCAAAAATTTCGTTACATACATACATACACCCGAGCTAATAAAAGCGTGTTAAAAAATAAAATAAAATCAATGCATTATGACTACGGTTTAAGTTTGGAATCATAAATATTTTATACTCCATGTTAAGCCATAGACAAAACCCGAGCTATAAAAGCTTAAAATTAAAAAAGTGGGTCGTTCCAATTTCAAATGTTGTTCCAACTTGTTTCCGTTGTCTGTGGTATTTTTTGTAGGAAACGGAGAACGGGTTAAATGTTTGTCTTTGGTTACAGATGTCGGTAGTGGTAATCGGAGACGACTCGCCCACTAGGGAAGAGAGGAACAGGCACATCATCAAGTTCTGTTCGCCGCATTTGGTAAGTTTTACTTACACAATCATAGTTACATTTTTGGACGGTATAGGGGGGCAAACGAGCAGTGGGAGCCATTTTCATGACTACCGACGCCCACAGACATCCGCATAGGCGCTATACAGATGTGCTGCCATCGTTTCTCATCAGGGCTTCAATTTTGGCATCAAAATAGGCCACCGACCATACACACCGCCGAAACGCGACAGCACAGCTGTCACTTTACGCTGGTCTCGTGTAAGCGAGAGGTACCTCCCTGGTCGTGCTAGCCTAATTCGGCTGCAGAGTGGCTCTACCTCTTACTTACATTAATTAATACTACTTGCGTGAAGGACGTTTTAATTTGGCGACCTTATCGCTTAGAACGATTGTTTCTAGGCAACCATCATATTATTAAAACTTGAATAAAGTGTTGTTCTAAAAAACGTAACGGATTAGAGAAATTAAGTTATTGACCTACTTGGTGTGTTTTTAGTATAAGGGGTCAAACAGGTGAGGACTTTTGACTGAAGCTGTATTGAGTTTCTCTTCGCTATAAGAGCAAAAGTTCAGGTCCGAAAAAGACTACATGACTACCGACGCGGTCCAAAGACGCGTGTTTATTATGTAGACGTTTTGTTTTCCTTCCCTCGCCTCTTGACGGGGCCACCGGAAACTCCCCAAACGCGTGAAAGGGATTGTACAGCCGTCACTCTACTGCAGTTGCATGAGCTAGAGGTACATCCCCGGTCGTGCCATTTGGCTACAATGTATGCTATGTTTTGTTACCTGCAAAAGAAATTTCGGATCCCGACTGAGGACCTCACATAACACTGGCGCTAAGTGCCAGCTATACTGTCATGTTTTATTCGGTTTGCGAGTTCAGATATCCATTTAAAAGGGGAACAGGGAAGAACAATTCTCATAGCAAATATGCGGTAATTTATGGGCGTATTCATCAAAAGGCTCTGTCTGAGCGTTTCTGTCCTTATACATACTAATAATATTTAACAGTCCATCTCATCCATATTCAATTTTGAGAAATATTTTTGAAGTAAAACTTCTACGATACGCGCGCTTGACATGCGGACTCGGGGATCACCAATACTCCCCAATTATTGGGGAGTATTGGCGAGAGCGTTACAAAAAAGCACACATCGGGCGAGGCCAATGGAAGTTGTCATTCAAATTCAAAATTCAAATTCGATTTAAGTGAAACTTTTTTGTATTTAAAAAATAAATATCATATGACATGTTATATCATTGTAACTACGGTAATGAAAATCAATAATAAAGTTTTACTTCAGCTGTGTGATCTTTACACAACTTTTTTGACACCATTTCTCCTTACACTCCATCCTCCATGTTTGACATAGTTTATCATAGACAAACTTTCACAGATAACAAAGTGTTAAGAACACAACAATATCTTATCAGTAAGATGGCGGAGTATTTACGACCTTTGGCTCCTGGCACCCCGCGGTGAGATAAAAGGCGCCATCTTATTTTGTTTTTACTAAAAAATCTTTATCAAACACCGCAAGTGACGAGTCATTTGGGTGAATTTTAAAATGTTGTAAGATTACAATTATGCGTCATTTCTGAATTGCAACAAATTAGACCTGCGTCACTTTTAGAATATCTATTATCGGAATGCAATCTTTATCAATCCTAGGATCTCGACCCTTATAAAAAACGGCAATTTTTAAAAATGGAGAAGAAATATAATTTTATTGTGTTCAGAAATTAATAAAATAAAATTCATTTATTTCAAGATTTCAAGCCATAATACTCATTTAAATTGTCAATAAAATAAATTCTAGAACATATGTATAGAGTGCCCCTCCCCATTATTTATTTACATATTTATTTTATTCAAAATTAGAAGAGTGGCTTACAGAAAACATCAACTTGCAAAGTTTCAACTACGGACTGACGGACGGACGGACATACAGACATGAGGTATCTACAAGGGTTCCGTTTTTTGCCATTTAACTACGGAACCCTAATAATCCTATTTTTATACAATCATAACAGATGAACAGCAGTTTCTTTATCCAATTCTTGCGATGCTTTTTAATAGAGATGCATTTTAAGAATAATAAAGATGTTTTTTTAACATTATTTTAATAAAAAAGGCACGGAGCAATTGTTTGAAAATTTTAAAAATTCTAAAAACTTCTCTCTCTCTCTCTCTTTTTCAATTGCATAACCTCTTACCTCTGGTTGTGTCGATGTTTATGAGCGTCTGTTGCTATTTTGAATAATAACTGAGTTAGCACTCGTCTTAAATTCACTTTGGCTTCTTAATGTTCATTAATAGCGATCTAAGTTCAGCTTTTTAGCATGTAGTTTTTGTAGTATAAGGGGGAAAAAGAGCTCCACCTGCATGGGCCACGGGCTACTTACACACCGCACGAAACGTGACAGACTATCACGACGATGATGACGCCTCGTTATCTGATCAAATCCTGACCCGCCAGTGATAAGCGAACTTGAGTTATAATTCAAAGTATATATATACAAAGCTGTAAGTTATATTTTGGACTAAAAGATGGCGCTGCTATTGCAAAAAGCACTCTACGACAACAGACTGAGAGCTCAATTTTGGATAACAGATTTTAACGGCACTTGTAAACTATAATGGCCGTTTTACAGAGTTTCCTTGATTATTACTAGAAGTTCTGACGTCGACACTGGGGTCAGCTGGTTATTGCGGCATTGCGGGCGAATCGGGCCAGCTCGGATAGGAGATCACATGCTCGTGGCGCGGGGTGAAGTGGCGGCTACTGGTGTCGTCTTACGGGCTGTTTTTTTTCGGTGGTCCTATAAGTCCATGCACAACATGAAATTTAAAAATATATAAAACTGGGCTGCTTAAATCTCAACTAGGGAATGCAATACCGGGATACCGGGATCCCGAAATACCGGGATCCGGCATGCCATGTGCGGGATTAATCCCGTTCGTAAAACGAGCGGGATCCTGCGCGGGATTTGCGGAATTGCAGAGAAGCGAAAATCATGTATTACGTAGCGCACGGCTGCTTTCTGCTGCTGGTCATAATATAGTTTGTAAGGTCAGGAACCGTTTAGCAGATGAAACAATCAACACCTTAACGTTTTTAAGAAGTTATTTTCAAAATAATGTTTAGTTTTCTACTTTTTTTAATTTTAATTTAAACATTTTTAGTTTTCTAACTTTCTCATCTTAAATACTTAAGTAAGTTATTTTTTAATAAATGATTATTTAATTCGATTTGTTTCATTACGTTACGTACCCTCAGAAGTTATAAATTATGCATGAAGTTTTGTTCATGCGGGATCCCGCAAATACCGGGATCCCGCGGGATCGAAAATGTCCAGTCCTGCAAATACCGGGATTGAGAATTTACTGCGGGATTGCATTCCCTAATTTCAACTAATATATAAATATGCATGTATGTTTGTTACGCTTTCGCGATAAAACTACTCAACCGATCATCACACTTTGTACACATATTCTTAGAGGTATTAGTAAGGACATAGGTTACTTTTAAATAAAAAATAAAAAGGGAGTGCTTTAGACCACACAACTGAAGTAAAACTTAATTATTGATTTATTACACAAATTCATTACCGTAGTTATTATGACATAACACGTTATCTTTAAATACAAACAACTTTCACTTGAATTTGAATGACAACTTCCATTATGTGATTTTTGTAACGCTCTCGCCAGCATACCTACCTACTTACCAAGTCAAGAGCGCGTATAAAAATTTTACTTAAAAAAATAAAAATTCGTGGATGTGAGCGCAGCCGCGGGTAAAAACTAGTATACGATAAAATATGAACTTTAAAAACTATAAAATTCATTACGTTGCGAACCATCTTTCTCGAATCTCGGTAAGACATCTGTAAGCCGATATGACTTATACAATTGTTCCATTTTTAGCCATAATCAAACCGCCTACCGCCATTGTGTATATGATTGGGGAGGGCTTCAATGCTGGCAGTATCGGATTGCGGGCATAGAGAATATAAAAAACCAAGCGTGAGTGGGCCTAGGGCACAGGGGGTTCCGTAATATAAAAATTGAAAATGAAAAGCATTGGTGAACACCTTATACGTGCACATTTTATATTATGTGAACTACAAATATAAATAAAGTTTTTTAAATTATATGTACCTACTACTATTTTGTGTCTAATTCCATGATTCTATGCTAACGGGTAAATATCCACTAAGTATTTGTATCTTAATATCCTTTGGTAGCGTTGTCAGTTGTGTGAGACCCGGTTTCAATATTCCACAATCCACATGAATTCTTCGTCCTGTCCCGAGCTACTGTGAAAAATTTGTTTTCCAAATAAAGTAAAATAAAACAATGCAAAATCTAATAATAATAAATAATAAAAATCTATATCTATAAAACTCAAACGTGACATAGCCATCTATCAACGCACAGCCCAAACCACTGGACGGATCAAGCTGAAATTTGGCATCCAGGTAGAAGTTACGACGTAGGCATCCGCTAAGAAAGAATTTTTAGAAATTCAACCCCTAATGGGGTGAAATAGGGTGTTGAAGTTTATACGGATGTCTTAGAAATTAAACGCGGGTGAAACCGCGGAGCACAGCTAGTCCAATAATAAAGTTTATTGGCAAGAATTTTAATATTTATATGTTTATTTATTTATTTATTTATTTATTTATTTTACACAACTTAAAAACTATCATTACAGGTTATGCCTAATGCGATAGCTAAGTACATAATATTTTAAATTTAAATCCCAAAAAAAATGTTTTTACAATAATAATCTTACTAATAATAACAATAATCTTACATACCTATATAATAAAAATCTGTATAAATGTCTGTATACTATTTTTCTATGTTAATAAATAATTATCTTATAGTAATTTTTTAGAGATCATACACATAGACGCTTTTGTGAACTCCCTCATAGAACATGTAAACAAGTCCAGATTTTCAGCAATCAGATTGATAGTGCGAAGTGCGCGGGTTAAAGGCGCCTCCCTGAGAAGTTTGGTTCTGGCGTTTGGCACCCAAAATAGTGGAGGCCGCTGCCGTCGCCATACATACTTGTTCGGCACCTGCAGCCATATCCGTGCCAGTATCTCCGCGTTATGTATCTTCCCTCTCATTATTTCATGTACCAAATAAATTACAAGCTTACTATCGTTTTCATATTTAATGTCTCCAGGTCAACGAAAAGTGCCCATAAAGACTTAGTAAGTACCTGTCTTGACAGCAGACAGACAACAAAGTGATTTTTTTGTAGAAGGCCCACGGAACCCTAAAAATACTAAATCCACTTTTTTATTTCAGATGGATTTCTGGATATGCGTGAATCAAACAATACAAGGTGAGGTTCTGTAGAAGATAATAGATCAATTATAATATTGTCTTACGGACGTTAGATGCAGGAGCGTACGGACAAACATACAAGTGTCGGGTTTCAGTTTAATTTTATTCGATCAATAAAACTTTAGAACTTTAAGTTTTTTCTGTTTGTATAATGCAATGCACGAGATGTGACATCTTATATATAAATTTCTCGTGTCACAAATCACAATGTTAGTTACCATGCTCCTCTGATTCTCATGAAATTTTGTGTGCATATCGGGTAGGTCTGAGAATTGGTCAACATCTATTTTTCATCTCGATATTTCCACGGGATCGAAACTTATGCCGGTGAAACAATGGAGCTCAGCTGCAGATTCCATTGCAAAGAAATGTTCACGCCACAAGCAATGTTCCGAAACAGAAACTATGTATAAAATATATTAAAATAGAAATGTGAAATAAGTGTTATTAAGTTATAACAGTTTTTGTTTGATCCGACTCGGGATTCGAAACCGGAACCTTACGTCTGTGGTCAAGCTTACCACTAGACCACGAGGTAGCCACTAACCTTGTATTTCTCCACCAGACGTGGTGTCGGGGTCCGGGTGGTGGGGCCGTGGCTGCTGCGCCCTGGCGCACTCGGTCCGGTGCCGCCACGCGTGCGCCACGGCCGTGGACGCCCGCCACCTCACCGACTGCCGGCGCTCCGACGAGATCGCGTTCTTCGACTGCGTGCAGCACCAGCAGGAGGCGCAGTGGTGCTGCTGTAAGTTGCTACTTACTACTGTGCGAGTGAGAGAGAGTGTGTGTGTGTGAGAGGGAGAGATTAGGTACTTTGAACTTGATAGTTTTTTTATACCAGAGTCGGCTAATGAGCAATTGGGCCAACTGATGTTGTGTGGTCACTGGTCATCAACGCCCACAACTTCCGCAAGAACAGAGGTCTAAAATCGTTGCCGGTCTTTCAGAGAAGAATATGCTCTATTATTGAAAATCCCTAGGTCGTACCGTTCAGAAAATACCGAGGATTGTAATTATCATGCTCGATACAAGCAATTTCATATCTCTAAATTACAGGAGAAACTCGATTTAGAAAGAAAGAAAGAAAGAAAGAAAATAAGTTTATTGATCACAATATTACAGACATAAAATAAAATAGACTATTATCAATTAATAAATAATGTGACCAACAGGTGGCCACTCAGCATTTGTCACGTCACTATGTAATGACGTGACACTGATTTTCAGTGACCCCTCACTTTCATTCGTTTGAAGCGACACAGTTGACATTTATATTTATACTTACAAACAAACATTATGATAAACTTACAATAAAACACAAAATATTAGGTAATTTGGAACTGTAAACATACAAATGCATACATATAAACACATATACATATACTTATGATTACTGAGTAACACTTGTAGGTAATAAATAAATGATATTAATATACACATACATATAAACGTGAACATATACACAAACATGAAGACACTTTATATCACAAGCTTTTGGGACTATGTAAACCGAAACCGTTTAAATTTTTTATTGTACAATAGTTTTTAAACGATGGTCCCGAAGTAAGGAGCAAATTGAACCTAGTTGTAACCTGTACCATAATATACTGTATTCCTAAAGCGCATTTTTAAGAGATTCATGAGTTACGTCATGGTTCCGCTGCCTCCAGCGCAGACGCAGTCGCTCAACTGCCACGGTGCGTGTCAGCGTGCGACGTGGCGCACGGGGCTGCGGCGCGCGGAGG
>LUGF01022866.1:93968-106174 GCA_001625245.1 Calycopis cecrops | reverse complement strand
CCGGCCCACCAGCCTGTTCCGCGCCTGCTCCGCCCGCGCAGACCTTGACGCGCATCTGGCGGTAGCCGAGCAGAAGGTCAACGGGTGAGTTGTGCTATATCGTGAGATCTTGGATTCGGACCGAAGAGTGCTATATCCTTGTGCCTTAAAAAGCACAGACTGCGCCTCATTTATCGCCGGTCGTGTTGGATTACCCTTCCGTTGAACTATGGAAATGAGGTAATTGAGAGTGTGCTTGAGTACGCGCACACACTTGTGCAATAAGTATCATTCACATGTGGCTTGTGTATATAAAAATAACGATAGTTGTAAATCGATCAGAAGAACATAATTGTGTTAAAGTGTGTGTAGATTGCGAAATTATTAACACTGAATATACAGGGTTAGTTTTTGGTCACCGGCCATATTTAAAAATAAGGAAATAAACATCATTTCAAGGGTGTGTTTTAATTTTATCGTCTTATTTGTAATTTTTTGTTACATAAACATCGATTTGAAACGGTCCGTAAATATACCTACGCGCATTAGCACCCGAAGAGTGTGTTGACCTCAACAGCTGATTGTGTTTCGTATCCGCTGTGCGCGGCGGCAATGATCAATTATGTTACCCACACGGTATAAATTTATGTACGGGACAAAAATATTTTTTATATTATTACCTTATTTGTTTTATTTTATAAATCGAATGTATTATCAATTCTGAACCAAATCTGAAAATTTGGCCGGTGACCAAAAACTAACCTGTAGAAACTAAAATATGGGAAGGGCTTTGTGGAATCATAGCTGTGTTGTAAATAACTCACTTTTTTATTTCAGACTGTTCATAGTTATGTATGCTACGTATTGCACCCACGATGCCTTTGTTAACCAGATATCCTGATCCCTTTGACGTACTACGCTCGTGTCGGCTTTATACGATAGCAATGCAGTAACAGCACTTAACTCCCCGGTAGTACCAATCGATTGGCAACCATAACAAGTACACTGACAACACTAAAGTTTCTCCTCAGATACGTGATGGTGAACGGAATGAACTTACCGCTGAAGAACTCGTCGCAGTGCACGGCTGACGTGTGGCGGAGCGTGGCATGCGCACTGCACGTCAAACCCTGCACCGCACAGGTGAGATGAAGAGAGACAACAGAGAGAGGATAGAGAGAGCTAAAACCTTGTAACTGAAGAAAAGGATAAAGATACAGTTTCCAACCAAAGACACTCAAGTTTAAAACGATTATAAAAATGAGAAGTAAAACTCACGAGTCTACTCATACCTATAGCTTCAGAATTTGTACTTAATGAGTAAATTCTAGTCTCAGTTATTATTACTTTACTAATATCTTCAAATGCCTATAAACTATTCCTTATTATTTTAATTCACGTACTTTCCTTTTACATCAATGTCACATGTATACTGTCCCTCAGCGACACAGTAGCCTGCTGTGCGCCGAAGATTGCCGGCGGTTAGTCTCCTCGTGCGTGGAGTGGTCGCGCGCAGCGCTGTCGGCCGCTGCACTTTGCGCGAGACTGTCGCCCGCCGACCCCGCCGCGCCCTGTCTCTCGCTCGCCGACTACATGACGCCCAGTGAGTAGTGGTGATGATAATGATTAGACAAAAATATAATGGGTGAAGAGAACCGTGTGAGACCGATGCGAAAAAATCTTGTTACGCTTTTTAGGAACTGTCTCCTAATTTCGTTACAACCCTTGATATAAAAGTTAAGTTAATTCAGTTAGATCACGAAGTTAATCCCTATTTTAGACTGGACTGGTTTATTATTTGTCTAAAATAATCCAAACTTAATTTCCATATGTATTAATATATTTTGGGTTTTTCAAATAGTGAGAAATTAAAAATAAAGGATACATCCTTTATTTTCTACTTCAATATTCTATAGGGATTATGGTTTGAAAGAAACGAAAAAAATAAAAAAAAATCAGATAGTCATAAGGCTACCAATAGAAGTGAAAACTATCGACTATCAGTGACTTGTAAAGAAAGAAAGAAAGAAAGAAACATTTATTTAATACATTCTTTGTACTTAATAGCACACACTCGTAACGCGGCTACGAGACGTTACATATCATGTTAACGTCGCAAACACAATATTCCCCTATCCCGCCGCTAAACAAGCATCCACTTCAGGTCCGGAGCCCGCGCTCCTGTCTCCCGAGGAGTTGGTGAGTTCGCCGTGCGCGGGTGCTCCCTGCAACAGCTCGCAGGCCTGCCTCGTCAACAGGAGCTGTCTGCGGGGCGGCGCCTGCAGCCGGTACACCTGCGTCGACGGATGTCCGTTAGGTGAGATATGCAATTGACTCCTTAAGAAACGATATAAGGTGCAATGTATGATGCCAATATTTAAGGAGTCGAATCTTGTACCCTCCTGGCGCCCAGGGATTTTAAATTGATTACTATGGTAAATGCCCATTGTCCTTTTTAAATGACAAAAACCCTTCTTTTTTGCGTTGTCTAATGTAAATTTCAAAGATACAATCGAACAAAATGCACAATAAGTAGTAAATTTTAAAATTGTAATGATTCAAATTATTTATAAGGGACAGTGGGCGTTTATTTGACAAAATATGATATTTGTCTGGGCTTTTGTTTAATATAATGATTTGTTTTATAATGTACATTGGGCGCTACGAGGGTTTTCACACATTTCAGGGTAACGCTTTACCGCGCTTCACATCTTGTGCAACTTTCACTTCAAAATAATTTTGAAGTGAAGGTGAAATGATGACAAATGAAACTTTGAAATTTTTCTAGTTTTTCTGACTCTCTGATACCAAACATCGCTAGCCTCAGTTGACCTTAAAGATATTATTTCATATCTTTCCATTACATTGGGGTTTCATGAAATAAAGGTGCAATTTTGATAGATCCAGCAGCTGTAGGTATCCTATAGCCACCTTTTTAAAACAATAAACGGAAGATACGGGCGACAACGAATATAATATGTCGTGTTCTAAAAAGTCTCGACCGTTTCAGGTGACGGCAGTAACTACGTGGTGCCGGTGGGGTCGTGGGTGCGGGTGCCGATGCCGTGCGCCGCGCAGAAGAGCTGCATCAAGATCTGCCAGTGCGGAGTCCGGGGGCTCGGCCACTGCCAGCCGCTGCCGCCCGTGGCGCTCGACAACTGCCGCCTGCACGACAGCCTCGTCAAACATGGTGAGTGGGTTATGTCTGTACATATGTAGCTGATGCTTTAGGCGCCACTCAGACGAGCTGCATCAATATCTGCCAGTACGGAGTCCGGGGGCTCGGCCACTGCCAGCCGCTGCCGCCCGTGGCGCTCGACAACTGCCGCCTGCACGACATCCTCGTCAAACATGGTGAGTGGCTTGTCTGTACATATGTAGCTGATGCTGTAGGCGCCACTCAGACGAGCTGCATCAAGATCTGCCAGTGCGGAGTCCGTGGGCTCGGGTATTGCCAGCCGCTTCTGCAAGTGGCACTCGAAGACTGCCGCCTGCACGACAGCCTCGTCAAACATGGAGTGGACTCACGCGTAAAATGCTTGTTCTGAATAGACCCTAATTGTTGTTACCAGGAGCGAAGTACTGGATGGAGTGTAACGCGTGCGCGTGCGTGTCAGGCGAGCGTGTGTGCGCGCGGCGCGCGTGCGTGCGCGGCAGCAGCGCGCTGCTCACGGGTCTGCCATGCAACTGTCCGCCGCACCACCTGCCCGTGAGGGCGCCGCACCAGCTCTTCCCCAACGCCTGCCTCGCCAAGTGAGTCACTAGCTTTGACCTACTTTCTACCTCAGTAGCTAAATCAGCTAAAGCTTACTAGCTAAATAAGCTAAATGAGCGAAGCGATGCTCAACTGTTCCACGCTTACCTCACGCCAGACTTATAGGTAGATATCAAGTGCTAAAAAATACTCATTGAAGTATTACAATCAATAACTAACGGAATTTCAAAGGATACATTTTAGGGATCCTGTTATATTTCTTATTTACCTTATAAATATGTACAAAATAGTTTTAGAGTATGAAGCCAAGCCAAGCCGACGATAGCACTATTCTTCTCTGCTAGTTCACTAATAACAGTAGTAGGTAAACAACCTCTCAGTTTTCATATCACTGTATCTGTCTGTGACATCTAGCAAGTGGAGATTCCATTCTTTCAATGTGCAGGTGTGCCGGCGCGTCAGACGCCGAGCTGCAGTTCCGGGCGCGCAGCGGCTGCGCGGGCGCGTGCGGGCGGCGCGCGTGTCTGCCCGCGCGCTCCGTGTGCCTGTCGCGTCTGCAGCAGGCCTGTCCGCAGCACGTGTGCGGTACGACATCACATAAACATATTGTATAATATATGATTAATATTTATATGTGGCTGGTGGCCCAACGTAGGTGTCGCTATACAGGGTTATTTTTTGGTCACCGGCCATCATTCCTAGGGAAACATCATTCCAAGGGTGTGCTTTAAATTTTATCGTTTAATTGTAATATTTTGTTAAATAAAAATCGATTTGAAATGATCCTTAAAAATACATTCGATTGTTGTTCTTACACGAAATGTATCGACTTCAAGGTCAGTGACGCCGGCCTACCGTGAGTCACGAGTGTGATGCACGAGATGACAAATAAATATGTTTTACAACATGGGACACAGTAATTGTATCTTATTATTTTTTATTTCATAAATCGAATGTATTGCTCATGGAACAAACCTGAAAATTTGGCCGGTGATCAAAAAATAACCCTGTATAGTCATGAAAATGGCTCCTAATTTTTGTTAGTCTCCGTATACTATAAAATAAATATGCTCCTTGATGTCTTAAGCAATTTAGGACATATTTTCAAAACTATTCATTAGGTGTAATTTAGGTGATTTTTGTGCTCTTAGCCTGTCGATTAATAATAATAAATATTTATTTATTTAACAGTTTATGTACACTGAAAAATGAACATAAAAACATTTAGTTATAGAAATTTTGGTACAAAGGACCTGCTTCTCCCATTATGGAATATCTACCAGCAGTCCTACTACAGGAAAATGCGTGGTGTATTGCAATATTAATGTGTACATTTTTTTGAGATTTTATAGAGATTTAATATATTATTACCTAGTTGATCGTTTTGTACATGTATATTGATAGGTGATGTGTATTGTAGTGAACACGACGTCGTGCTCCCGCCAGCCGGTGGCGCCGGTGTGCGACACGGAGGGCCACTCGCACCCCAGCGCCTGCCACCTCCTCATGAGCGGCACCAAGCTCGCCTACTGGGGGCCCTGTCTCAAGGGCTGCGACCAGGTGAGACGGCGACCGGCGGACGAAACCGCGGGACGCAGCTGGTTATTGTACAACTTTGGAACTGGAGAAATTAAAATATGATAATTGAAGCAGAGCGTGACGTTTCATCATCTAAAAGGAGATGTAATTTGAAGAAGTCATTAGAAATTTCTATTAATTACTTAATAAGAAATAAATTATATACTAATAATTCAGTAATTTTTATTAGAATTTAATATCTCCGTGGTGCATAGCAGCTGGGCTTCACCTGGCTGCACTCTCTTTTCTTGGTCTGCATAAGTCATTGTAATATTGTACTGTCTTCCGCTTTAGCTGGGGAGGGAAATTGGATTATCTTCCTACGTTTTATTTTTTCTTATTAATTTCGTTGCGGGCCCCAAGACAGTTTTAGCTTTTCCCTTGCGCTCCCTGAGATCATATCAAAGGCTCGTTGTTGCCGCTGTTGATCCTGGCGACACAGGAGTAGCAGCGGTGGGAAAGAGTGGTGGGCGAAGCCCGTTAAAAAATGCCGAATAACGGACGATCGTGTTTTCAATTTGTTTTGACTGCTTGTGGTGATATTTATAGAAAAAAAATAGAAATGAATATAGTAAGACCTAAGAACTATTAACATATGAAATTTTTCATATATTTCTTTGCCCATTCACCTGCCATCAAACTCTCTTTGAAAAGTATTTATAATAACATTTATTCAAACTCCTTGCAGAGCGCAACTGTGTGCGGTGTGAACGGCGTCACATACGCCTCGGAGTGCGCGGCCTGGGCCGAGTTCGTCAGCGTGGACTACGCCGGGCCTTGCTTCGCCGTCGGGCCCATATCCGACACCATGGAGCCCAAGTGCCGCTTCGACCGGATCCCCTGCCCGCCGCTGAAGCACCAGGGCTGCCTCGGTTTCACAGCCCCTGGCGCGTGCTGCCCCAAGTGTGGCGGAGCCCTGCGCATCCTCTACTCGAAGAAACAAATCGACAGGGCCTTGTACGGTACGAATATATCGGCTAGCGTCATCAACTTGCATAATGTTCTCTCAGCGCTTGAGAGGCATGTGAAGATAGCTGAGTGCGCGCTGAGAGGGTACCTGACCATTGAGATGGAGATATTTGTGAGTGTGGAGTCCTTGCTGAAGAACCCCACGGAATTGCAGCTGAGGGTCTGCGTTTTGGAGGCGGAGAAGATAGCCGATCTCATCAATAGGGAGAGCTCGTTGATAACCAGCGATTTGGGACTTAGTGCGCTGTCGTACGCGCTAGTAGTCCATACCACGCCCACGCAGGATGCCCACAGCTGGACGATATCTGGGTTCTTGTTGATAGCCTGTCTCAGTGCGAGCGTGGTCAGGTAGTTGTGAAATGCGGGTGGTTTTGTAAATATTTTAGTAAGAGTGTCACGCTGAATTGTAGTTGACTGGGCCGGCTCCAGGGATGCAAATCTCGCTCACATGATGCAGCAATTGACTGTTCTGCTGTCGCGTTTCGTGTGGTTTGTGATTTGGCCAACAGTATGAATAGGGAAGGAGGACGCGCGTGCACAATAATTAAAAGAATGTGAATGGGCGTGGGTAGTAGTCAAAAGCCTCACAAAACGAATTGTGTTTGCGCCATAAGATAAAAAAAATAAATGTATATAGGACATATACCAAATACTTATTGTAAAGGTGACTATAGTGCTTGTGATTTTTCGTTAATCTACTACCATACAAAATTTATGCCAAATGAGAGATTACGTTGCTTAAGAGAAGTGTCGGTGAAATTGTGAAGCGAAATAATTACGACAGTAGAAGTATTGTTAAGTCCGTCTCAAGTAAAAAATATTATTATTCGAAATTACTTAAAACCGAAAACCGAAGACAGTGTGAATTTTGATAATTTCATCAATAACTTAGAATTATTTAAATTAGAATTGTGCCATACGTAATATTATAAAATAATGCCATAAAAAAGAAGTGTGTATGCAATTTACACGCCAGAAAAAGATATAGTAAAAGTTTAGAAATGTCTGCGTAAGATGGGGATGATTGAGCTATCAAATCATCTTTTTAATTGTTTGAATTTTAAAGAATCAAATCGTTTTATTACCTAAGTTGTTAAAACGCACAGAAATATTTTAAGTGTGACCGTGAATTTATCGTGCCATTAAGTGTTTTTTTTACCGATATAAGACATCACAAAAAGACGTAATAATAAGTTCTTATACCAAATATGTTATTGTTATTGTTGACAACCATGTTTCCAAATATATTTATGTAAAATAAAAGTCACTGATATCACGATATTCTTTTATTTAGGATTAACAATAGAGATTATATTGAAATAAATTAAAATATCGACTAACTACGAGCAAAATTCTAAACCAGCTTTCATATATTATACGATCGAGCAACATACATACACATACATAGTTGATATAGAATTATAGAGTAATAGAGGCGAGAGCAAGAGAATTATTTTCAATGAGACATTTACCATGGATATTGCATAAGATGATTTAGATTTTAGAACACAACCAACTAGTAACAGTTGATGAGAAGAGTGGCTCTAATGCTAATCAGTCACATCAACTTTTACAGGGTTAAAATAACAACAACCTACAGAACATAACAATAGTCAAAAACAATAGAAAAAGTAAATGAGAAAGAAAATACCTGAGATAATTTAAGATGATATGAACAGAGAAGATATGAATAAAGAAGACTAATCAGAATTTCACTCGGCAGTAAGTCTGCGACAGGACCACATCAAGTGTTCTTATCAAAGAACACGTTAATCCTATCGAGGAGTTGTGCATCAGCGACAGCTGTCGCCAGCTGCACGAGTCCTGGCCGCAGCACGGGGCTCACCAGCTGGAAGCGCTCTAGCGGAAACGTCAGCACTAGTTCCAAATACGCCATCAGAATGTTCTGGAAGCAGTTCTTTTGCACCTCCGTGTCCTGGAAAATGAGGAAAATACTTTTATATTTTTCTTGAAATTTTTTGAACATAACTTGTATGTTCAAATTATCAGGGACTATTCTGAAATTCTGATGTGTAGTCGTATCATATTTATACTGTTGTTATAGTCTAGATTTTCACAGATTACACAAGGCAACAATGGTTGCAAATAAGTATGAATAAAACAAAATATGATGTTTTTATGATATCTGAAACTGATATGTCTGATTTATCGGGTGTTTTCTTGAGAAATACAAAATAAATATTCTCGAAAAACAAAACAAAAACAAGCTGACAAATAGTTACCTTGTTAATACTCAACGTTCTTTGTTGTTCTATTTCTGGTGGTACAGGTTGTGGTGGGATGAAAGGCTCTACAGTTTTCAGTTTGTCGTACGTTGGTCCATCGCAAATGGTTATATTAACTTTTCTCGCATTATCTTCAGTTTTATCTCCGCTAGACGACTTCCTTATTTTATTTACATTCATCTTTAAACTTTCTTTAATTTTAGGAACTTTTTCTTTATTTTCAAATAAACTTTTAGGTATCTCTTCAATAAAATTATCCTTTTCAGTTTCATTATTATCAACATCTGTGTGCGCATTTTTTAAAATGATATCTTCATTTAAATCTTTGGTAATAACACTTTGATCATAGGTTTTACCATTTAATTTAAAATCTGCAAATGTAAAGGGTTTTGGCTTATCAGTTGGACTATCTGAATTTGATAAGTTTTCATTATCAGGCGTAGGAGGTTTATCATTGGTTTCAGCATTTGTTTGTGAATAGTATTGTTCGTAATTATTAGAGGAGCTATCAGAATCTTCAGAGCTGCAAGAAATTCTATCTTTCATATTAAACGAGTCTTCAAAATCTGTAACATTTATCAAATGTTTTACATAGTTATTACATAAAAGCTCCCACGTCGTTTTCAGATCAAATATCTTCATGACAAATTGATCGTACTCTAAAGTCATGTTTAAGGTTGTTTTATAAATACTTAGGATTATGCTTATATCGGCTGGTTCCATTTTATACATATGTACTCCGCTGAAGAAAATTTCTGTAAGAGCTATTATTTTGATAAGCCATGTTGATGCAGTCTGTTTGTACAGATTAGCAGCATGATCCAAGTTGGAAACTTTCTGAACTAGAAACTTTAATCCTGGCCTAGAATCGAACTGCATTCCTCTTGTATAAGATAAATCTAGACTTCTTAAGAGTAAATCAATATTTTTACTGTTTAAAATGAATCTATAGTTACAAATATTTGTTCCGCTTTTAAAACTGTCAAGTAATATGCTATTGATTCCATGGAACACATCAGATGAAGCTTGAATAAGAACTGTCGCTATAATTTGAACTAATATCTGATGAGCTAGTAAGCCAACAATGAGCCCTCTGTTTGGAATTCTGACAGTGTAAAGATCAGCGTTTAATGAATTTATAGATTCTTGAAGATAAATTAAGTATATGTAACTTCTATCATCGATTAAGTTTAAATTATGTGGCGAAGTTTTTGTAGTGGTCTTTATGGGATTATCTGCTCTCGATTGGTCAGTCAGAAATACTTGCTGAGCCATAGCATGTAATCTAACATTATCGTTAACTGAGCAATCTCTTCTAGCTGCTACTTTGACTATAGCTAAGTCTCCGTAAAAACTATTAGAGTTTTCTTTAAAAGCATACGTTAATTGTTTCAAGGGGCTAAGACTAACATTACATGCTCGATGTAAACTCGTGCATACTATTTCCCATTGGTTATCAGTCAGAAGATGTCCCGATGTTAGAATAATATGTCTTATGCACGATGCTCCTAACCTAGCTACTGGTTCTTGAGGTTGAGCTATACACTCTACTAAAATTAACATTATCTGTTTCAGTGCAAATGTTGCTTCTACGCTTTCGATTGGTTCAACTTTCTTCTCATTATTTTCATCATCCAACCGCTCAATATTAATTTGCTGTAAGTGATGAAGATATGTAACGATAGTGTCCGTCGTCATTCCACAATACTGTTTGAAGTTCGGCATAACATTGTCCCAATTGGTGTGTACGTTTGCAATTTGCCGGAGCCAATTTTGTACTGTTGGCAATAGAAGATGGTTTATACAATGAAGACCAAAATGTGTTCCGGGTACATCAGCTATATTCTTTAACAGCTTAAACAGAGTTTCCATGGCTGCGGGCTGGTTCTTTTTTGAACAGACAACTGTAGCGGATATTAATCCTTCGATTAATATGTACCACACCTTTAGTATATTGCTCGGTTTATCTAATTTCAAAAGACAATTATTAGTTGTATTTGAGAGTGGAAGACTTGTTGATAATTTTCTGTAGGAGAACAGTTCTTCATCGCATTTTTCGTTTACAATGTATTTAGTAACGTCGAGAGAAATACTTGGGATAATAGGATCAACGACTAATAAGGGTGAGTCGCCCTTAATTCGGTTCCCTGTATTAAATATTGGACACTTTGGCATATTGTACATCATGCTTAGTATATCTGCACAGTTTTCTAAATAATACAGAGCTTCTCTACACATATCTACAATAACTTTTTCAGACTTTTCTTCGCTTAATGGAATAAATTTGCTATTCTTTGAGAATTTAAGACTTAGGCTTGGTTTTGGTTGCGAAGGAGTAACTGTTTTCTTAGTTTTTACTTCTGGTGACTGAACTTCTTCGTAGTGGAGCCCTTTGATATGACTTAGAAGACAAAGAATGCAATCAAGAGCAGCATTCGCGAATACAAGAGTGTTATCTGTGTTTAGGAACACTTTAAATATTTCTAAGACTGCTGAATACTGATTGGCGTTATTTGCTGCACGTAGAGTATTAAATAAGGGTCGCCATCCGGATCTTATCTCCATTCTGTTTGTCTCCACAAATTCACAAATACATGAAATTATTTGTTCCTGAAACAAAGTTCTTATTTAAAATATGCTCTAAGTACAAAATAATTCAAAGAAACGTAAAATATTATTTATTAGGTATTGTTGTAATTAAAAGAGATCCTAAATCTTTTCTTATCATCTTATCATTTTGTTCTAAACAATGTCCATTTATTATGTATTTTAATAGTTGACAGAGCTTGAAAAGCTCAAAGATAAAACTTGATTATTATCTTCTTCTTCTTGGTTACTTATTGCATATTTATATCTCACCTGAATGTCGTCGTCACATAATTCCAAGCAGAGCAAATTCTCAAAAGGTTTCAGCAGGGCCTCGTTGAAGTGGAAGTGTGGGAGTTCAACTTGTTGGTTCAGTAGAGTCGTTGCGCAATCGTGAAGACATTGTATGGCCAGGCTCGAAATGTGAATGTCCTTGTGACAGGCAGCCTGAAATACAAAGTAATTTGATATTACTAATTTCACAATTGGATAAATTCTGATATAATATAGTGAAAGCGAAATGATCCGAAGTCAGGAGTTAGTAGAGATAGTGCAATGCTGCATAACAGCTGAATTAGGATATAACAGATTGCTCGCACTGAAGCTGACTAAGTGTATGACTGACTAATAACCTCTATACGAATGTTTACGGTAGTCGTCAAAAGGCTCCGAGAGCTCATTTGCTGCGAAAAATGTGCGCCCTGTGGACTTTAAGGTTAACCCATTGAGTGCGGCGGACGCCGGTCGGCGTCTTTTTTATTTCCTTTCCAGGTGCGGCGGACGCCGATCGGCGTCCGATTTCAAATGAGTTTATTTTCGTCAAGAATTCAATTTATTACAAATTTCTGCGAAATAAACATTTACTTTTCCTATATATAGTTTCTGTGAAATCATCTCTTCAAAAATTCAAATATTATTGATAAATTGCGGAGGACGCACATCGGCGTCTACCAGGAGTTACTAACATTTTATTCACGATGCTTTTAAATTTTTTATATGCACATTTTATTTGTGCAGATTTAAACATTTAGACAGTATTTTAAACTTGAATTATGGATAGACTTGCGATGTACTTGCGTGACTCATGTCTATATATGAAAATCAGTGTTTGACGAGTAAGATAAATTTACAGA
>LUGF01022866.1:74309-93163 GCA_001625245.1 Calycopis cecrops | reverse complement strand
TGCATATCTTCTTCCACATCAGCCTGTACTATAATCTCCTTCGAACAGATATTCAACTCAGCCTCTAACATTTCACGCTCGCTTAAGGAACGATCGCTAGATGTCCTATTTAACAAATTCATATTTTCTAACGGAGTAATATTGTTGTTACTCGTCATTTTATATTGTTATTCAATGCAACGCGATGCGTCGCATCCGCGCGGCGTAGCTGGGTGCGCCGACAGCGATAAGCCGCGGCAGCGCACCGGGCGCGTAAACAATAATAAATACGTAAAAACTCAAGAATGAGGAACGCGTCTACCTCGCACGAATACCGCAACGAGACTCTCCTTTTATGTTACAACTGTGTATTTTTATTTCAAGGTCGGCAATAGGCTGAGTGCTATTGTATTTACTGAAGTAGATATAATTAGTTTTGTTGACATTAAGTGTTAATAAGCTGCTTCTCAACCAGCCTGCTATTTTTTTAAGACCTAGCTCAGTATATTGCCGCACGGATTCACATGTTACTCCAGTAAATACTACAGCCGTATCATCCGCATAAGAGTATATCTTTCTTGATTTATTGTCATATTACATAAGCTATTAATGTATATTAAAAATAAGGTCGGGCCTAGGACACTACCCTGCGGGACACCGTACATCACTTCAGATTGTTCACTGATATATGGCCCTATTTTGACCGCCTGTTTACGTTCCCTAAGATAGTCAGTTAACAGAGCGAGTGGTGGTCCTCTAATACCAAAGTTTTCCAATCTGCGTACAAGAATGGGGACAGAAACCGTGTCAAATGCTTTTTTAAATCGAGAAAGACTGTTATGCATTTATTGCCTTTGTCTACTTCATTAACTATATGCGTTGTAAGTGATGTTACGGCGTCTTCAGTTGAAAGGCCTTGTCTAAAGCCATATTGAGAGTCTGAAAGAAGCTTGAACTTCTCAAGATAATCAATAAGTCTTTTATTAATCAGTTTTTCAAGAACCTTTGAGATAGCAGTGAGTACGGAGATAGGTCGATAATTTGACATGTTTTCTCTGTTGCCATTCTTGTACACCGGGGTTACTATTGCTTGCTTGAGTGCTGGTGGAAATATTCCTTGTCGGAAACATAGGTTAGCTAGATGGGTGATTATTGGCACAAGTAACTCACTTGCATATTTTAAGAATTTTGTGCTTACATTATCCCAACCAGGGGCACTATCTGATTTGAGACTATTGATGGTTAAATAGACTTCCTCAGGGTCTGTTTCTAAAAGCACAAAGGACGACACCTGGGAAAAATTCTGACCAATGATACCTGTCCCGGTTGGTGAAGATGTATCCAACATTATTTCCTCAGCTAAGCGTTTTCCAATATTTACAAAGTAGTCGTTCACTAAATTAACAGAATGTAAGGGGGATGGTTCAATGTTAAGTAATTCTAAATTTTGTGTTTTTTGTAGATTACGGTAAGTTACATTATTTATTGTTTTCCATAAACTTTTCGGATTATTTTTATTTTTAGACAGTAGGTCCCGTTGATATTTTTGTTTTATTTTCTTTATAAGTCCATTGCAGTAATTTCTATATCTCCTGTATGATATTCTTAATATGTCATTATGCGGATCAGACCGAAGTTTTGCCTGCATATTATTTTTATTGCGAATACATCGAACGATTCCCGGGGTTATCCAGGGTTTGATAAGTCGTTCCTTATTAGAGATAGTTCTTGTAGTCGTATTGGACAAGGTGCATTTCAGCAGAACGCTTGTTAATGCATTACTTAAGGATACTGGATCGCTATACTTTATCAATTCATTAATATTGTTCTCTGTTAAGTACCTTATGGCATCGTTCATATTTAGAGAAGTTTTAATTTTAGTATTCTGATTTGTCGTTTTAGTGAGAGATAGCTTCAAAAATATAATTTGATGATCAGTTACAGTTGAATCGAGAACGGTAATAAAAGCAGTATTTTTACATTTTTCTAGTTTTAGTATAAAATGATCAATGCAGTTACTTCCTCTAGTGGGCAGTGTATGACCTGGGAGCAAGCCATGCATGGCCAACATATTTAGGTAAGATAGTCTGTTTGTCCGTTCCTGTAATGTTTCATTCTGTTTTTGTATTAAATTTATGTTGATATCCCCGGTTATTATAATGTTTTTTCTAGTCTTTAGGGTATCCAAGTAGGCATCCAAGGAATTAATGAAACTTTCAGCGTTACTGTAAGAGGGAGAGCGATAAAAACATAATACGGTGAGATTACCGGAATTGACTTGCAGACATGATGCATGTTCTATATTTATTTCTTTAATATCACTTTTTCGAGTATTTCTAATATAGACAACCACACCATCGCAATGATTCAAATGATTAGTGGTAGAAAAGTATGTATAGTTATGTATTTGAGGTATAGGCTTAAGTGTATCAATCCAACATTCATTGAGTGCTATAAGATCAGTATCAAATTGAAATTGAGTTAAAGTTATTTGTAGTTCGTCAAAATTTTTATAAATGCTTCTAATGTTTTGCGATACAATCGTAAAGTCTGAACTATTTACGCATATCTGTCTAGAAAAGTCATCAATACTACAAGTTATAGATTGGGCTATTTGTATATTGTCTATTTCGTTCATATTTAGTAGCGAGCTATCCATTATTTTTGCAGTGGTTAAGTCTGTCCGTACCGTACCGTATCGCTTGTGCTAGATGCGCGAAGTAGTCACTGACTCTTATTATTAGGTGCTGGTTGTCCTGAGCTTTAATGTGTTCGTGTGCAGTGCTATGTGTGTGTGCGTAGTGTATAAAAATGTTTGCATTGTAAACGTGTTTGTATTTATTGACTGGTGATAAATAAATGCTCAAATAAAAGATATTTGAATTATGGAATGTTTTTTTGTTATAATGTGGTGGTGATATTTTATGGGAGTGTCGTGTGTGAAAGATCCATGTAGACATTTGGAAATTTATAAAAAACAATAGAAAGAATACACAAAAATAAACCAATAAGTCATAAAGTGGAGCATTATCATAATGTCATGCTGACATTAAGTTGTGTACCTGCGTTTCATTTCTAACTAAGATCACAGGCGAGTTCTCGTCCTTTCTAAGGTAAACACGGCCGTAAGCAGTCCAGCAGAACTTATAGTCTTTGGATTTTGCAAGATCCCGGGCGATAAAATGCAATCTTACTCCTTTTGGAGTTAGCTGCTCGGAAATGAACACGGCGGTTTCTTCATCTTTGGTTGCTCCTAGGTGCTTAGCGCGCAGTTTTTCTTTATGCTTAATGTTGAAGACTTTGGTAGATTTCATAATATCTGTCTTTAGAACTGTGGATGATAGTTCAACCACTATGGGCGTACTAGACCTTTTCGCATCTCTTTTCACTTTAACCCTATAAATATCTTTGACGTCTTCCTTTTTAATCTCACAGTTTAGAGTTTTTGATAGGCGTATCACCATGTTTGTTAGGTCTTCTCTTGTTTCTAAAGGTAATTTTGGCATGTTTTTAATTTCAATGTTAGCCTTACGATGCTCCCGCTGTAAGTTCTCAACTTGATCTTCTAGAATAATAATATAGTCTCTATCTTTTTTTGTTTGTGTTTCCAGTTCTTCCACTTTTTTTCTTAGGTCCTCATTTTGCGCTGCGAGGAACGTAATGCTGCTCTCTATATTGGCATTAGTCTGTTTTATCTCTAATTGTGCGGTTGTAATTTTTTTCAGCTCAGCTTGTTGTGCCGCAAATAGTGTCGAGATCATGTCTTTCATTTCTTTTTTGAAATCGGAAAATTCATCTTCGTACTCACGTTCCTTAACTCTCTTTTGTCTTTGCCGAATATAATTTGGTGGCGTCTTGTCATCAAGCTGATCAATGTTAACAGTTTCACTTCTGTCAATATTTGTTTCAGATGCACTATGTGCTCTGTTGGCCTGTGTAGATCGTTGAGTTTTTGGCATCTTATAAGGCAATTTAAACAAACAAAGAATTGTTTTTCAGTTGCGTTAATGTAAACTTGTATCAATAAAATATAAATCTCTTCATACAGTGTGATCGATCTATATTGTTAATCAATAAAATATAAAATCTTTGGGCCAAGCCCTTATAATTTGACCCGCTACCGCTTCCGCTTATTAACATGCGCCAAGCGACAACGTAAAAAACTCACGAAATTCCAAGCGTCGTCGCGTCATGCGTGGTATGGACCGGATTGACGCTTTGTTTGCCTGGTACTTTACTAGCTTTTACGGTTCAATTAAATATGAAATATTTTTAGAATATTAAAATTTTGACACTAATAACTAATAAGTAATAACACACGTCTTTACGCTTTCGCGTTCCGGGCGGAAGAGTTATTGAAGATGAGATTTCTATTCTGTGGCAGCTTTAATCGGCAGCTGGATTCTCATATTAATTAATAAAAAAAAATAGCTAAAAAAGGCAACAAGACTTCTTTCACTAGGAATCTTTTTAAAATGCCTACATAATAATCACCAAGGATAATTAGTTCAAAGGGTTAAAATGATGAATGATAAAATATAATATGTAAAATGTTTTAATGTAGTTTAGAAGTTACCAAAGGTTGGTATACTCTGGCAAAATCAACAAATAATAAAAAAAATATTTAATCACGAATATCTATTAAATGTGGTGACTATTTAATGTAAAACGACTTATAATATATTATTTTACTTTGACTTACTGTTTTCACCCATAATTTTTAGCAAAAACACAAATTTCTAAAGTTTTAATGATTAATGGCAGATTTAACTGATTGTGACAAAAATAAACCCCTTTACTTAGTTCCACGTATATCTGTCTACAATTTACGAGCTAACTGTAAGGTTGGCTAACAGAAAAAAACGGTTTTTTTTTCGAATTCTTATCCGGATGCGACAGACGCCGATCGGCGTCTAAAAGTTTCCTTCCGAGGTGCGGCGGACGCACATCGGCGTCCCGTTGAAAAAGGCGGCCGCAACTGAGCAGAAATCGTAGTTTGGAGCGCCGCATTGAATGGGTTAAAGTGTAACATAGAAAATAAGCCTTCTGTCCTGCGCATGATTTCGCTCCGGTTGTGTCATGTTACCATCCTCCATCGGAATCGGTTGAAGAGTGCACTTATGTCTGCGCACACAAATGATGATACCTAGGAGCTCGGGTGGTCCCTAGCCCTATTTCAGACTCGACACTTAGAGCAATTCCGACTACACCTTTGCCTTGGCCTGTGGTGTTTTCAGCCGCTATAATTGGAGGGTCCCAGACTGCAAGCAACGACAGGCTGGCCTCGACGAAAAGGTCAGACTTCTCCTCCTTGGGGACTGTCCGGCTGCCTCTGAACAGTCCCTACTAAGTCGTCGGTACCGTGCAATGGATGCAATACAATAAATTAGCCAATTTATACAAATTTTGCAAAAGACCTAACCTGCATGAAGTGCGGTCCTACGACAGTCCAGATGGCGCAGCGGTGCGCGAGCGGGCGCGCGGCGCGCAGACAGCGCAGCGCCACGTCCCCTGCGCGACACAGCGCGCGCTGCGCCTCCCCTCCGCCCGCGCCACTTCCCGTGCTTCCCGCGCCCCGCCGCCTCCACCACACGGAGTTGTTATTCGCTGCGTCCTGCTCCCACGTTGAGAACAACTGGAATATTTTCAATTTTGTCACAATATGATGCTCCTCTTGCATCCACTTCTGTGCGCGTTAGACACAAACCGGAGCGCTGATGTGACCTTATCGATGCCAAGTTTTAAATTATTGTGACAGGGTTCTACAAAACCTAGGACCTTAGTGACAAAGCACATGATCGACAAGAGGCCGGTAAAGGTCGATGATGATGATGTTTGTAACAGTATGGCACTCTTTCAGAATGGAATTATGATTAAGGTTGAACTCACACTGGAGTCTTCGTGTCGCATGCAAGATTTGAGCTGCAGAAAATGGAAGGGAGTCCCCCTGTGCAGTCCAGTTTTCAGAGAACTCAAGAAATTCGAAAGGTCAATCGATCAACGACCCACATTGAATTCAGCTACCTTTCGTGCTAGAATTTTTAGATGTCAACAAAAACTAAGTAATATTTAGTCATTATAATTAAGAAAAGTAAGTACTTTTAACTAAGAATTTATATACAAATGGTTGGTGTTATCTATATTACGCCAGAAAACGTCTCCAAAGACTCACCAGTCGATGGTGTTGTGCTAATAGTCGTTGCAGCGCCGCTCGCAGGGTTGGCAATGTGGTGGTGGCGGCCAAACGGGTGAACAGCGCGTCGGCGGCGCCCGACAGCGCGCAGCACACGCGAGCTGCTGACGAACCGCTGATCACTTCGCCTCCCTGACAAATGTCATATTTAACAACTTAAGGAGTCGATGACTCTAATCTTGTTTATGCAACTGTTGTGTGAGTGCTTGCACTAAAAATAACATAAATGGTTCATTGGTGAGAATACAGAATCTAGTTTTATGTACACTTGAACACAAATTCTTTTTCATGAATATGCTAGATCCTGTTAGCAGCGTCTCTGTCTTAATATACTACCAACTAAACTACGTTAGACACATCTTGTTGTTTGTGATTGTCTCCACGTGGTAGCTAGTCCTGAAAAGGGTTGACTACCCCAAAAGGAGTGGGACTAATCTGTATGTTTCTAAATTACTTTACCAACTTGAGGTACTCCAATGGTGAAATTGTAGTTCCACAGCCTATATGCAGTAGTACGAGTACCTTCCCCTTCTGTATCTTCACTCTATTGACAAAGGCCATCGATTTAAATGAAAAGCTAATCCTATATAATTTAAAGATTTAAGTAAGGCATTCGATATAATATCGCATAATATATGATAAATTTTAAGGTATCCCAAGATTTTTTTTTGTTTTGGTTGGCTGGATTCATAACAAGTGAAGATCCTTTTTGCCTGACTGCAAAGGAAGGGTAATATTAAGGTAATATTCTTTATTACCTCATATCTTTAGAACCGCTTTACGGAACGGAGTCCCTTCATTTTTAATTTTGTTATTAACAACATCCTATATTGTTTCTTATATTGTGTCATATAATGTCACTTGTTAAGTTTGTGGCATCTGGATTCTAGCGTTGAGAGAAATAGCCAAATAAATTATTGACATAATGCTTAACTACTTTGAAAAAATGTATATTCCATAATTTTTTGTTTTTTCTAATAACGAATGTAAGGATTCTTCTACATATCGGTTATGCTTATATAATATGTACATGATACAAAGTGTGCTGGGAGTTACTAGAAATGAGGTCTTGCTAGACATTGAACAAGCTGGAATGAAATGAGATTTTTGAAGATGCAGCTTTTCATTTGACGAAGAAAAGATATATTATGTTACGTTCTAAATTTTAAAATATCGATCATAAAAAAGTCTTTAAACTTACCTCTTGTCGGCAGGTTTCGACAATTTTCGAGACAGACATTTCGTTGTTGACATTGTTTTCGTACACTGGCTGCAGTAAATTGAATACGTCCACGCTAGAACATAAAAATAAAACAACGAATAAACCAAAGAATAAAATCAAAGTCGAACAAAGAACGCAGGATAACCTGACCTTGCTAGAATTAGGAAAAAAACAGAGAAGCTAGTTTTACTAATGGAATTTAATTCTGGATCACTTAAAGGAATGCATATATTAAAAGGGAATCTGACTTACAAGGTTCCGCTACCTTTCTCTACGTCCAGCCAGAGCCGTGTATCCATCTAGATATAGCATGTAAACGTTGTTCCTTGTGGAGGACTTGTCTTTGTTAATTATTTAATTCAACATTTAAACAAAATTATCTACCAGCTCTCATCCTCTCTGCTTAAACGGGCACGATCTTGTTGCATGACGAGCGCCTTGGAGCTTAGATCGTAGATCTGGGTCATTAGTTTATGTAGAATATGTAAAAGGTATGTACCTTGGTAGACTTGTCTCATCGTCCCTGTTATCCGGTTTGTCGCTGGCGTCCGCTTGCAGGACACGGTCTTGTTGCTTTTCGTATGTACAACAACGGTGCCTTGGAGCTTGGATCCTAGTTCTAGATCACCGAAAGGAAAATATTCCATATCCCATATCCAATCCAAGTCTGGTATCCGCTTGCAGGACAGACACGTTCTTATGGCGTATCATCTACTGGGATTCTAAATCTAGATCACCTAAAGTAGAATATTTGAATGGATGTCCTTACCAGGTCTCATCGTCTCTGTTGTCCAACCCAAGTCTGGCGTCCGCTTGCAGGACAGACACTGTCTTGTTGCGCGTCGTCTGCACGACGACTGGCGTGGCGCCGCTGTGTCCGAACAGCGAGTGCTCCAGGCTCGACACGTACTGGCACGCCGCGAATATGTGCTCCCAGCACTCGGGCGCCTTGGACCCTAGTTCGAGACCACCTGGAACATGTAACATTGTTCGGGTCAGTCACCGAACAATAATGGACATGTCAGCGTAATTGCGACACCGCGCCTTGTAGTTTAAATAATATTGTATCCATATAAATTAGTCAGTAAGCAGTTCGCAGTCGGCAACCTGTCGCACGCGACTCATCCTAATCCCATGATCTCATCCCATTACTTTCATTAGATCTTAGAGAGTTATCCTATATCCTATAATAGGTACTCAAATATATCCTTTTATATAATACAATCCTAGTTTATATTATCTTACCCCAACCCTGAACAAACATTGTGGTCGAAACGTGCCAGTAGCGTAACTATAAGTTAACGGTCGATGGCGAATTCATCGTATAGGCCACTCTACTTGGGCTCGATATACCAATAAACATTATGTCCTAGATAAGCCGAGGCGCGTGGCATGTTGTCGACTTATCACCCCATTGTCACACGGTGAATGGTCAAAACTGGCACTGGGATGTCACGTTGTCTCAGTCTGGAGTGTAGAACCAAATTCTAGTTCATTAATAAAATATATGCTATTACTACGGCAGAATTGGCTGATAAGAAAGTCTGAAGAGGCAACTCACACAACTTGCATTTAGCTAAGATGTGCTCCCAGATCTCGGGCGTCTGGAACCTTCGAGAGACAATTTAGTTTTTAGGTAAGTTTGAAGTCATGATATATCTGCAGCTAAGTCGACCAGGCATCACTGAGTAGATAGCTCTAGTTTAGTTTTTAGGTAAGTTTGAAGTCATGATATATCTGCAGCTAAGTCGACCAGGCATCACTGAGTAGATAGCTCTAGTCACGTAGATTTTGAAATAATACGAGCATCAACGTTTTACCTGATATAAGAATGTCCAACGATAACGCGTGAGTGGACAGGATCTTGCCATTGGCAGGCTGTGAAATTGCTGAATTTGCCAGAAGTGCCAGAATACTGCTGCAACGGTTTTGTAGATTTAATGTTGTGCTTATTCTTGCTGCCTAAAATAAAGATGCAGGAAATACTTAATTTGCGTGATTAGTACATAGTAAATAGGTACTATACAATAAATCAATTAATAAGTATTATATAAATTAAATTAAATACCTTATGTAATCCTTCTAAACATTGTATAGTCAGTCCTTCCCAAGCGATCCTCTTCCTCTTGCCAAACGTTTTGATCTTCTTCGATATCATCCCTCTGAGTTTGTTCTTCCTGTTCCTGTACCCCGTGAGGGGCACACTCAACACCGTCACCATCGAGTCCCATATACACGTTAATATTCTGTAATATAATTTTAATTAATAAATAATATTTTATATTAATAAACCACGACAAATAAATATTGTATTTTATTTTATTACGTCAATTCATTCGATATTATTAATAATATAACGGGAAAGCTCTGAAATTATAAACCGCCACGAGCCGCCAGGTCGACGCCTCAGGTAAGAGAGAGAGAGAGTTACAATAGCCTTAGCTTAACTCCGTTTTTTGGCTTTAAATGAGTTCACACGTACCTTCTCGCCCAGCGTAGGCTTGCCTGGTGGTGCTGAGTATCGTTAGTATTGTTGTAGATCATCGAAGCATCCTTTAACTTCTGCCAGTCAGACATCACAGGGTTCTGGTCCAATCCTCCAAGATCTTAAATAAGTGGTAAATAGAATAAGTAAATTAAGTCAGTATAAAACAAAATGGGTTCTCGCTTCTAACATGTATAAATTTCTTCAAAATAATAATTATGTCTGTCTTTTTTTTCATAATTTTTAATATTATATTATACCTGTACACTGCGCACGTTATAACACCAACTAAAATACATTTGGAGGAAAGACATTCCACAAATTTTCGATTAATTCGGCATTCCGTCTCATTCACAACAACTTTGTTAAAGATCATCACATGATCAAATCAAATGCACAGTTTAAGACTGTATAAAGAAATACCGACAATCATTCATTGATATAATATACAGGGTTTTAAAACAATAGAAAGCTCTCAGATGAGCTAGAAGATGCTAGCTATCTAATCAGAAGACTTGCTGGTGTTTTACAAATAACCCTGTAGATGCAGCGTACCCGATAATTACAAAGTATGTCCTCTCTCTCTCACAAACTTACCTGACAGCAAGTGTATGAGCGGATGGTCGACCGGCACATCCTTCAGCAGATCAGCCGCCAGCACCAGCTGGTACAGCTCCCGCAGCCACGTCGCCGACAGGTACACCAGCACGCCGCTGCTCTGGACGTCGTCCACGAACTCGTCCTCAGTCAGGGGTACTTGGATCTTCTGGAAGACCACATTTCTCATATAATAACGTAAACAGGAGTGGGTGAATTATCGAAGGTTTCGCAAACACTAATTTGCCGCCGAATGGAGCAAACACAACTAGCGATGTAATGATGATGATGATTCCCTACGCATCTAAATGGGTAATGCCGTTCTATGCTACTCTGCGTAGAAGTACTAAAACGCCTGCTTCTGTTTGTGAGTTAGTCTAAGTGTTTCTGAGTCTCTAGTGTCCCTGAGCATCTCGTTATATTCTGTCCTAGCATCACCTTTGCTACTGTGTATAATGCCAATATGTCATGTGTCACTGTAGTTTCTACCTCTATGTCCTGTGCCACTATGTCCTGTCTTGTTCCACTGTATCCTGTGTCACTATACCCCTTTGCCACTATGTCCTGTGTCAGTGTATGCTCTGCCACTGTTTTATGTGCCACTGTATCCTCTGCTACCGTGTTATGTGCCACTGTATCCTCTGCTACCGTGTCATGTGCCACTGTATCCTCTGCTACCGTGTCATGTGTCACTGTATCCTCTGTGTTCCCACTCACCTGGTCATCACAGTAGTACCTCGCCCGGCGCTGCTTGAGGGTCAGCAGCAGCGCCGCGTACGTGGCGAGGTACACGCCGTCCGCGTTCATGATGCAGGCGGTGGCGGGCGGCTGGCTCGCGTTGTGCTGGCAGCAGCGGGACCCGAACTCCTGCATCGCTTCGTCGATCTGCCGGAGAAGGGTAACTTTGTACAACTAGCAATCTCATCAAATAGGTCGGAAACTAGGAGGGAAGCAAAGGAAAATGTCAATTTGTTGTAGTTGAGGACCTAAACGGCATTACTTCAATGATCTACCGGCCAAGCGGAAACTTTGTACAACTAGCCTCGTCTCATCACACCGATTGGGAACTAAAGAGGAATGCAAAGCAAACTATAGTCAGCTTGCTTTGGTTCAGAACCATTGTCCCAAAGATCCATGTTTCATATGTGTACTTCATATTTTAGAGTGAAAGTAGAATTCTTGTGTCATTTTAGAATTGATGATGTCTAAGTTAAGGACATATTCAAGCCTCTAGCGACCAGCCTCAGTGATAAGCCGGCAGCTGTTACAAGTCATCCATCGTCGAGCTGTCACACTGATCCATTTCTATGGCTCGCCTAGCTATCTAGAGACCAAGCTAACACTTAATGAAGACACAATCATTATAAATTCTTGCATAGCCATTTTAATCTAGAAGCCAATGGGAAACTTCAACGACAAAACCAATGCCAAGTGACATACCTCTATACAAGTCCTCAGCATGAGCAGTTTGGGCAGCAGCGACACCTGCACAGTTTTGATGAACTGGCGCGCGTTGTGTCTCTCGAGGTCCACGTTACATTCAGTCACCGTGCATCTGGAATAATACAGTACGTGAGAAATATGTTAGAAAATCGGTTGAGTGCCGGAATCTTACACCGAGAGTTACCTACCAGCGGGAGGAGCCTCCTACTAATATTATGAATGCAAAAGTTTGTGTGTTTGTTTGTTTACTTGTTTGTTTTTTTGGTATTCATTAACGAAAAAACTGCTGAACCGATTTTCATGAAATTTGGCAGACACATCTAGTAAGAGGTAGTGCCACACTGCATGCTTGCATGCAGCCGAATTGGGCCGGCACGACCGGGGAGGTACCTCTCGCTTACACAAGACCGGCGTAAAGTGACATCTGTGCTGCCGCGTTTCGTGCGGTGTGTAAGTAGCCGGTGGCCCATGGAGGTGGGAGGAGAAAGGAGGGCAGCGCATTTGTATAGTCTCTATGCGGTTGATGTGGGCGTCGGTAGTCATGAAAATGGCTCCGACTGCTCGTTTGCCCCCCTTTACCATAAAAAAAAAAAAACATAGAGAGTAACTTGGATTAACACAGAGGATAGTTTTATCCCGAAAAAATGTTCCTATGAGAAGCCATGGGATGATTTTCTATTTTCTACGGCATCGAAATTTACGCGGGTGAAACTGCGGGGCGAACAGATTTACACATCTTCATGCCCATTCCTTAACGGGCTTAAGCTAGTTAAGATCGTCACATATCACGATCTTTATTAGCTTGCCTTGCTTCCTCCACATCCCTACTAGCCGACTAAAATTTTAAATGTGAATGTGAGTTTGTTTGTTACGCTCCCACTCCAAAACTCCTCAACCGATCATCATGCAACTTTTTACACATATTTTTAGAGGTATTCAATAAAAGTTATTAAATTTACATTTGCGGGCGTATACATCTATTCACTTCTATAGTTGTCGGTAATATAAAAGTCGTGGACTTCTCGTCGATTAACACTACACTTAAATTATTTTTTTATATACCAGGTGCGCCCCGCGATTTCAGGCGCGTAAATTTCAATTCCGTAGAAATCATCCCAAAGAAACATTTTTTCGGGAAAAAAACTGTCCTATGTGTTAATCCAAGTTACCCTCTATGTTTGTGCCAAATTTCATGCAAATCGGTTCGTCAGTTTTTGCGTGTGCGTGAAACAAACAAACAAACATACAAACTTTCGCATTTATAATAAGATAGGATAGGATACGATTACCTTCCCAGATCCAACGTCTTCGGTATCGCTTTCTTCTCGTGGTGTTGCGTCTTCGGCGAGGGCTCCCGGGCTCTGGCCGGCAGGAACACGTTGTCGGCGTCGGAGTCCGCCTCGGCCTCGCTGCCGGAGCTCACGTTCTCCGGACCGGACGTGTCTGGGTGTACATTTAGGGTCAACTCACACCTAAAGCGCGGCGAAGGGCAGCGCAGTTTATGTGTCATAAGAATTTCAACTTTATAATAATTACTATAGTACTTATTTTGATTATCGATTTGGACGGGTGACCTGCGGCTCATGTAAGACTGGTTTGATGCGATAACTATTGTCATTTCTAACTATTGGGGTTCTTGTGGTGAGACATAGCCCCCTTCGGAGAGTAGGTATAAAGGAGTTTTGTTAGAGGTAATGCCACGCTGCATGCATGCATGTAGACGAATTGAGCCGGCATGACCTCCGCGGAGGTACCTCCTGCTTACACGAAACCGGCTTAAAGTGAGAGCTGTGCTGGCGCGTTTTGTGCGGTGTGTAATTAGCTAAGGAGGCGAGAAGAAGAAAAGGCCCCTTATACTAAAAAATCTAGCTAATCCTACTATCATACTTGTAAATCGAGATCTCAAGGGAGTTCATGGCCTAAGGCTTTGATTTGCACTGAAAATATAGATATCGGTAGCCCATAGATTACCAGATAAACACACGGATAATATTGTGAAATTTATAATTTATCATTGTTTAAAGATTTTGTAAACAATTAATAAATGCCCACTTACCAGAAGACTCGTGGTCTTTTCCATCATTGCTCTGTAAAACAGCTATGACGTCCCTGTAAAATAATTATTTAAGTTTTATTCCAGTTCTAGGTTGAAACCAAAAAGTAGTTTTTTTTTTATAAGGACCAGCGTTACAGCTACAAAGGGATATCATATCCTAGTTTTCATCGAGAATTCAGTTACTATTAAAATCTTCACTACAAAGACTAAACAAAAAACAATTGAAAGTTCTTTATACAGCAGGAGAACTAACGAGCAATCGGAGTCAATCATGGCTGAATACCATCGCCCATCAACATCTGCACGGTTAGGATTAGCTTAGGGTGAAGGAGTAAAACGCATACACATAACCAGCGTATGCGTTTTGCTCCTTCAACCTATCTCACCAAGGGACCACGCAACCAAAGTCCGAGAACGAAAGGGACCCCAAACGATACGCTTATATACGATATTAAAGTGAGCGAGACTGCAAATGACAAGTCAGCAATAATGCTACGGGCCCCCAGCCGGCAGGGGCTCATGGTCAGAGGAGAATCCCAATTAAATAAAAAAAAGCTTCTTTATGTCCAAAATTCATCGGATGGGCCCCATCTGATGAATTTGCCGTGAGCCTCGAGCGGTATATTTACGCCACTGGCGAGGCTTGCCACTGCTTCCGAATAACAAAGTTTCAGTTAAATTACTCATGAGCTACCTGTATGGACTGGGCAGTCTCGCCAGCGTCTGATACGTCAGCGGTCCCGTGTAGTCGGCATCCTGCAGCTTGGGCCAGTGGCACAGGATGAGCCCGGCCACCTCGGCCGGCATGTACTCCGTGGAGCCCGAGACCAGCCGCTCCAGGGCGTCTAGCAGCGAGAACACGCACTCCACAGCAGCCGCCATCACCTCGGGGTTGCCGCTGCGACCGCACTCCTCTATGCCGTCCATTATACTGGAAGTATTTCAGTGTTTCTTACTGTTTGTAAATAAGATATATAAAAACAGGAGGAGACAACGGAATCCAACACACAACAGACTTCTTCACAGAGATTCTCATAAATTCCTAGGAGCAGAAGTAACATTTATGGGAAAGTTACTCGTTAAGTTAATGTTAAAGTAAATGCTGCTGCATGCATGCTGCTTTATCTGTATGCGTCTTTATTTCTGATTTTTCTCAAAATTTATTGATGTAATCAATTTTTAAAGCTAAGCCGAGACTGTCCTAATTGTAAGAGTAAATCGTTATTTACAAAAATCTTAGTAGAAAGTATCATAAATAAAAATGAGTAACGAATCTATCAAATGGTCGAAATGCTAACCAGAAGCATGTTCCACTCCATTTTTTCATTTATCATATTGGTCTTAAAATTAGTAACGATTTTTTACACATCATCTATCAATGCTCAAGCGATCAACAATGACGTCACTGAACTGTTAAGGAGAACAGAGTTACTTACAGGCGCAGTATGGCCATGTCGTCGGCATGTCGCTCGCTGCTGCGCGGCGCGAGCTGGCACAGACGCTGCGGGCTGTGCAACAGTTCCCGCACGCTGCGCAGCGGCTCTGCGCGGTGCTGCGCTGGCGGGTACAACAGCATGCGGTGGTACAGTGCTTCTAGCACCGGCCGGAGAGTGGTTGTGGATCCCACCAGCCGGACCAACTGGTTGGCTATGCTGTAAGCAATTGTTTTATTGCATAAAGAAGCCATCTAAGCCTTAAAGCCAACGCACGTTAAAATTCGCAAAGTTTGCTGCTATCGGATTTATATAAATCACACGAAAGACGATAAAAAGTTATCTTAGTAGATACAATATAGTAAATTCTATTTTATTTTATTTCAATTATTATATTTAAGAAACTTGAAGCGAAGTTATTTCAGGAGAAATGAAATTGCGGCAGCGAGCGTATGTAACATTATACGTGGCCAAATATTCAAGATTTTGTGCCCCATTTTCCTATTATTATATAATAATACCTGTAAATAGCTTTCGCCTGTTTACTATTGAAGCTTGGAGCACAAACTAGAGCGCCAGAGCCACGCCCGGAGTCGTCCACTAGATGACCCTCGTGTTCTCTGAAAAGAAGAGAGTACAGAAAAACTTATTGAAAGTTATCGAAATAATTCTAACCTTATAGGATTTTGTCGAACTAATATCGTAGATTGGGTTTCTTCTTCGATTAGCACTTAGTAGTATATGTCATGGGGTCGCTCAACTGTCCCCAATATTGTCGTTGAAATAGTCAAATCTATACATATAATAAATCTGTAGAAGGGTCAATTCTGTACATTGAAAATATTGAAAAAATAAATAGCAGGGGGTGTTACTGAATCGATACCAAACCCAAATATGCGATTAAAAAATTTTTGTCTGTCTGTCTGTCTGTCTGTCTGTCTGTATGTTCAGGCATCACGTGAAAACTAACGGTTCGATTTCGATGAAACTTGGTATAATTATACCTTATTATCCTGGGCATAAAATGGGATACTTTTTATCCTGGAAAAATACGTAGAAAAAAAATAAATCCATCCATGCGAAGACCGACATCCGCGCGGACGGAATCGCGGAACTAACGGTTCGATTTCGATGAAACTTGGTAAAATTTTAAATTATACCTTATTATCCTGGGCATAAAATGGGATACTTTTATCCTGGAAAAATACGTAGAAAAAAAAATAAATCCATCCACGCGAAGACCAACATCCGCGCGGACGGAGTCGCGGGCGGAAGCTAGTTATATAATAAAAATGTGTTTTGTCGTTAAAATAGTCAAATTATAAATAAACATTATTATTATTATATACCATACGAGACCCAGTCTAGTCTTCAGCTCAACTACGACAGGTGATCGCAGTTAAAATCTCCGTTATGATTTTTCTAGACACTACCTAGAGCCTGCAACAACATGGCAACATCTGCTGGTATATTTACCTGGCTTTGATATTCTTGTCGACCCTCGGGGTGCCCAGGAACGAGATCAGCGACGGACAGAACTTCTGCCACAGGAAGGTCGTGAAGTGCGGGTTCTCGCTGACCCTCTCCGAGAGACTGGACATGAGCGTCAGCAGACACTCCAGGAAGAACAACGCTAGGGCGTTCTGCTTGGGAATCCTGGAAGAAGAGTGTAATCGGCCTTTATGTCTACCTATGGTTTGTGGACTATGAGAAAGCCTTCGATGATCCGGTTGAGACAAGGCCAATGCTCCAGTCATTACAGCGGTACCACATCGACTATCGATATATCGAAGTGTTGAAGCGTTTGTATGTTGAAGGCTTCCATATCGATCAATGTGTTCAGAAATTGATAAAACTTTGTAAAATAGATCATGGGATTCATGGGCTGGAGGGTTTCTTTACATTACTAAAAAACCCATCGAAATATTATGACCATAATTCTCAGATTTCAGTCTCCTTTAATATGCATCCAATTGTTGCATTGGACCAATAAATTAATTCAGCGTGTCCGGCAAAATTAATATTTGTCATTTTAACGACGTGTAGCTGCTACACTATCAACAACAAGATAAATTGGGACAAATTATCTAATAACGAATTGATAAAATTGGCAGGTCTTCGGTTTTATATACAGGATTACAATTTGGTCACCGGCTAAATTTTCAGACATCAATAATACTTTCGATTTATGAAATAAAAAAAATAAAAAAAGAATTACACTGCACAAAAATAATTTCACTTACAGTTGAGTCTCAGTGAGCCTGCTGCACAGGTACTGTATGACGGGTATGACCTCGCTGTAGCAGCCCACAGCTACCAGGTGGTTCCGCCCCAGGGGAGACGTCTCTGTCAGCAGCTCTTGGTACTCCTCGTCTGGAATAACTTGTTCAATAAGTTTTTTGCCTGTAGATATACGAAATTTCTGACTGAGCAATTTACTCATCCAACGTCATTTTGGACTTTATGAACCTAACCCTAATTGAAATGCTATAAGTTTAATGCTTTAAAAAATTAACGATATTTTTTTTATTATAGACGAACGAAATTATAGACGACAATAAATTGGTGATATTTTGGAGACATTTTGATATCTCCTATTGAGCATAAGGTCTAGGCATTCGAGGTCTGGTACTTACTAAGTTGATAACAGAACATCATGACTAAACAAGACAAGGTTTTTACCACGCTGAAGAATTTCCTAAGCCGGAACAACGTCTCTAAGCAAGTTGAGCACTATATGACTTAAGCACCTGAGTTGTAGTTTGTATCAATTTGAGCAAAATGTGAATGAACCACATGAATAGTTTTCGCCAAGTTCAACAGTATGGAATCATTTGAGGGAAATTACGGGCTTAGATTGAGATTGCTCAATCTTAACCCATATTTTTCTCAAAGCTCATATAGCTGCATATTGCCAAAAGAGCTAAATAAGAGTTTAATCGCGCAAGCTTTAAGTTTTCGTACGTTCTTGAAAATTAAAAAATCGTATTATATGAAAAAAATAAGTGCATAATTTACCTAAGGACATGAATAATTCTTACCAATTTAAGCACAGTACGCCCTGAGTATCTGATTAATTCTTAACGATTTGAGCACACTATGCCCTAAGCAATTCTCACCAATTTGTGCACAGTACGGCTTGAGCATCTGAGTAATTCTTACCGAGTTGAACACAGTACACCCTGAGCAATTCTTACCAAGTTGAGCACAGTACGCCCGGAGCATCTGCGCGGCTGCTGCGCGCGCTGCGGCGGCGACGTGCGGCGCGGACGACGCAGCCTCGCCGCAGCGGCCGCACGCCCACACGCACAGCCGCCCGTTCAGCGTGCGATGCGACAGCGCCAGCGACAGGTACATGCGGAATATCTGAACCTGATATAAAAAAAAAGTTCTTTTATTTCAGATGTAATCCATATTTAGTTTTTTTTTTTTTTTTTTTTTTTTTT
>LUGF01022866.1:42152-57584 GCA_001625245.1 Calycopis cecrops | reverse complement strand
CTTGTAATTGTAATTGTTTTACGCCTTGTTTGATGCCGATGAGATCGGGCGCGTACATAATTTGAGACTTGAGTTTATGATTGCTAATTTAAGTTAAGTGTTGGTTCCCCTTTTGATGTTATCGGGAGTGTAAATTAATTGACTAACTAAATGAACCTATGTGTGTTGTAATGTGAATCATTGGACAATTGAATCTTCTGTCGGCGAATTGGGGCTTACGGGAAGCTAAGTATATCTCATTGCATGTGTGAAATTTATGGCCATAGGTTTTATGTAGTAATGTGATATATTAAGCCGGTCTCCAGATACGCAAGGTAATTGCATTAATTTTAAGTTTAATTTAGCTCTGCGTAATCGCAGACAGGTTCATTCTGATTTGAGCTCTGTGTATAATAATTCACTTCCACTGCGCAACAAATCCAGAGACAGAATCTTAACAAATTTTTACCTACTGGTGTATAAACTAAACATGTTGAAACCCCGAATCATTAAAGTTTTGATTCCAATACATATAACAATCTAAAAAAAAAGCTAAAAATTCCTGAACGTGGTAAGGATTAAAAATAGGTATTTTTAATTGGCACTTTAAATATACATAGTTCGACTATTTTAATGGTCCTAAAATCGTTACCGTTTTAGAATACTTATTTATTATAATTAGAGTTTGTAAAAATTGCCGAAATGAAGATGCTACGGCGGATGTGTGGCGCGGCGTGACCAGGCTCGATAAAATCCGCAATGAGTACGTGCAAGGTAGCCTGAGATGGTATGGACATGTCAAGAGGAGGCCCCCAGATTATATTGGAAACAGGGCACTACAGCTTTCCTTCCCCGGCTGAGGATCAAGAGGGCGGCCCAAAACACGACGGGAAAGTATAGTGCAAAAGATATGAGGGAATGTCAAGTTTCCGGAGACGATGTCTTAGACAGAGCGAAGTGGAGGATTAAAATAAGGAAAGCTGACCCCAGCACCATATGGCATTCACAGCCATTTGTAAAAATATAAAATAGAGTAGAGTCAGAAATACTCAAAATAGTGACATATTTTTAGCTTCAGTTCTTGACTCTAAAGTCTCAAAAAGGAATTACTCTAAAATCATCCCTACTACAGGTGATGTCAGTATCAGCTACAGTTTAAAATTCTCTATTCTAATTGCTTTAGCCCATTAATTGGATGTCGTTGTTAATTAATAAATAGTAAAATACCTTCCGCATGTGCAAGCCCAACGTCTTAATTAGGTTTCATTACGATAAATGTGTTGATCGACCTTCCACCTTCGATGTTGATGGGCTTTTTATAGTATAGGACAAATGGGCAATTGGAGCCTATTAATGTCTACCGACGCCCACAAACATCTGTATAATTGTTATATAAATGCGTTGCTTTTCTTTTTTCACCACCAGCATAGCTATACTCATTTACAGAAAAATCATTTTAAATCATCAATATAATATCATCAATAAGCTTGAAGTCCGATGAGGCTAGACTAGTCGTATATTAGATAATTTAGAAAATGCTAAAACCATTCAAATATTATTACGATTGTTTATGAGTTTTAACTGTTTTATAATTTATATAAATTATTATTAAATATTTATCTATTAATATTAAAATTCATCATTCATGTCTTTTTAGTCATATTAGATTTATTTCTTTGGTAAACTAGTATTTGTATATATTACGTATCTTTATAGATATGATTCATATGAACAAATTTTTAATTTTATTTAAGTGCCAAGTATATTTTGAAAGTATTGAAAGTGCAAATCTTGTGCACGAAAAAAACGAATTTAAAAATATATATTGTCATTGCTCATTGTTTTTGTTCTCATATTTGGTTTAGAGTGCGCGCAAGATAACTTTGCGCGCGGCCGAAATTGGAACTAACTCGTGTTCGCTGTCTTGTCGTTTACGTCAGGTGTATTGTATATTGCATATTTGACAGGTAATTATTAAGGCTGCCATAACAATTAAACTTCCCTCATTATCTGGATATGCTATTAACTTTTTTTAGTAGATAATTATTAATATCACGTAAATAATAATAATGTACACTTAGTCATTGAGTTATATGTACTACTAGAGAAGACATATCAACTAGATTTTGTGTCATACGTATTAGAGTTCTTGTCTAAACGTGACGTCTTTGAGTACAATTTTTATTTCATAAAATGCCTTCGTGTGTATTGAGATATTGTTCAAATAACTCAAGAAACATTAGTAAAAATCAAGGAGTGTATTTTCATCAGTAATTTAAACACATTTATCTTTAAAATACGCTTAATTAAATTATTTTTACAATTTACTGCAACGTTTCAGGCGTTGTCAAATGTTTATACGAATGTCAAAGAGTAAGAACATTTGTCTGCGCAGAGTGGACAGATGACGAGTATAAATTTTATTGTTAAAGATTATTACGTATTATTATGTAATTAATTTTCATATTGCATAATTATATTAATAAATTTATAAGTAGTTTAAATTATAAGTTTAAATGTATATTAATATATATATGATTTATTAGTAATTCAAGGACAAAACTCTACAAAATATAACTATCTCTTGCTTTTACATACGTTCCGCATTATCTATTGCAGTCGAAGTTGACGTTTATTATAATTTGATTTGTCATTTTAAATTTAACAAGATTTGTCATTTTGTAGACAACGGAACAATATTTGAACGCCGCTTACTATTAACGTAGCATATCTATTCTTTTGTAATATCATTGGTATTATTGTATCAAATATAAGAACATAAGTTTAGTTGCATACGACCATCGCTGTGGTTGTGTTCCCAACTTCCCATCATTGGTGAAAGGTGAAATTCAGTACTTAAACTGGCAACATTAAGTACGCCACCAGCCGCGCGCAGAGTTATCTTGCGAGCACTCTAGTATTCCATTTTTAAATATTATTTTTTAATACGTTGCAATATCAAATTCTACGTAACAATTTGCCATAGTGTTATATTTCTCAACCGCATTTTTCATCGTTTGCGTATTTTGTCCTTGTACATATGCATTCTCGAATTCTCCATAACAATCCATTCAGTGTTGATTCCTTAATGGCAGTCGCCAATTGTGACGCTGAGCCGGAAGCCCAGTGAGCTCTGCATCTGTCGCTGATCATTATCCACTTGTCCCAGGACATCCCGTCGTCGCCTATGAATGCACTCGCGAACATGCGATCTATCATTTACTAATTTTCGTAATTCGTCTAGAAGCGTCCGCACGAGGTACTTCTGTCAGGCGAGCTCTCGAACATTATTTTTTTTATTGCATAGACAAACAGGCAGGAGGATTTTAAATATTACAGATGCCCATAAAAACAATTGAAGGTTACGAAGACGGGTGTCCTCCACTCCATTCTCTGAATGGCCCATCTCGATTCTCAAATATGAATACAAGCATAAAAATTGTGTCTCAGAGCTCACATTATATGTGAACGCCGAAGCTATTCTGATGTAACATGACAATGTCAGTGACCTTAGATTTTTCAAATTTCCATCGTCATTAGTACTACTTACTGTTGCATATTCCTATCAAGTATTAGGTCTTTTTTGCTTTTGCCTATCTACCATAGCGCACGTGTACCATGTGGCAAACATTGCATATATCTCACCCTCGTGGCGTAGCATTGATTAAATAAATGGTGGCAGAAGTGGGATTTCTACATACATCAAAGCTCATAGCAGTATCTAAGTTTGAAGTAGTATTAGTAGTAACACAATTGAATTCTGCTGATGGCCGGTGGCAGTGAGTGAAAATATTTATCCACAATTACAAAAAATCTACAAAATCCTTTTTTATAAAGTTGTTTGTCTAGATTATATACAGATAAATAAACGATGGACAACAAAGAAATAAGCCTATTGGTGGTCGTTTTTTGGAGTTTCATTAACTCATAATTTAAACAATAAAACGTATTAAAGGCAGTATCAAAAAACATGGGGTCTAAAGTCGTGCTAAATAGTGTTGACACTGAGCGTAACGGAATACAGAGCTTACGTCGCTCGTAATTTCCGGCACGGAACCCTAAATACTTGAAGGTACCGCAGATACCTAAAGTTTGCTCATTTCTAGTCATTTTAGATTGGAATTCCCCGCAGTGTGTCAAGACGTGAAGACGTGAATAGGCCAGACTTCAAAGCGGACTAGATGTCAGGCACGGCGGGTAATTTACTGCTGAAACTAACTGCATAACAGTTTGTGTTATAGTAATTATATCCCCTTATATAATTAGCTAGCCAACTCGTGTCCACTACGTTGGCCGTTGAATTCCATAAAAACTGAGTTGGGTAAGTGTTATGCTGATGAAACAGCGTGGCAAAGCTATTAACTCCTATGCAACTATAAATTGTTTTAAACTTTCACGATTTGTATTCATATTTATATACTGTAAACGGGACTTAATTGCGTACTATTTTAATCAAAGTCTCGACGTATCGGCCGTAATACAACGGCCGTGGTCAAGTGTTGACTCGTCTATAGTCTTCTCGTAACCAAGACCGTTTACGGCCGAAACGAAAAAAAAAAGAAATAATACGCAATTAAGTCCCATTTACAGTATAAAAATATCTTATGCTACTTCTGAATATGTTAGCTTTGTCTCTGAGTTTTAAATAAAAGAATTTACAAGTGATGTATGCGTGTGTGATCGTATTAGTATTTTTTCCCTATAATATTGGGGGGTAAACGTGCAGTCGGAGCCATTTTCGTGACTACCGACGCCCATAGATAGCGTAGAGGCCATACAGATGCGTTGTCCTCCTTACTCCTCCTACTTTCATGGGTCACCGGATACAAAATAGACAGTATGTCTTAGTTTATCTCTTTTTATTAATGAGTAAGATGTAGTGGCATTTCTGCATTATACCCGTATTGGGCCGGCGCGATCAGGCCGATCTACCTCTCGCTTAAACAATATGTCTAAGATTTTTTGATTTGATGCTGCTTCACATGTATGGAGCGCCTGAAATATTTCCAAATGGAGTTTCCTATAATAAGTAAGAAAATAACATAAGTAGGTAATAAGACTAATAAGTAAACACGCTCAAAACTATTGACCATTACTAACACGCGGTATCATCTAGTGATATAAAATATCGTGTGTGTGTCGTGAAACTGTGTGTTAGTTAGTTGTAGGTCCAAATATGTAGAAGGTAAAAAAAATAAATGAAAGGAGGTCAATTTAAATAAAGAGAGAAGAACCTCTTTGGAAGCAAAAAACTGCCTAAAATAAAGTTGTAGCCAAATAAAATCCAATATAATACCTAGAAACCTACCTAGAAATTATTAGGATCCTTAATAACAAACTATGATTAAGATAATGTTTAAAAAAAACACAAAACTAAAGATTATTTTTTAAAATGTTACTATTATGCTGGTTTGGTGCTCTTATTCAAAATAATTTCTTTTATTTTGAATGTTTTATTATTTTTATGGTTCCGTATTCCGCTCAAAGAGAAAAAACGGAACCCATATAGGATCGCTTTGTTGTCCGTCTGTCTGTACGTCTGTCAAGAACTTTTTCTCTAAAATGCGTGAAGGGATTAAGCAGAAAAATCATTATCAACTTATAACTGTAATTCGTTGCCTACTAAATGTGTTTAAGCACCCGCTTATATACGTTTGTCAACTTAAACGGCAGGCGTAAAGTTACAATAATAGAAAACCATGAATTACGTTTGAATTACGGAACCCTCGGTGTGCGAGTCGGACTCGCACTTGGCCGGTTTTTTAAATTAGGAAAGTTATTAAACAAAAACATTTGTATTTACTACCCATATGTATTATCATTAAACTAAACATTTCCGTATGCTGCGACTAGTGTCAATCAACTACATTGACGTCCGACTCCCATTGACATCCGCATAGAATTTATGCAGATGTTTTGCCAACCCTCAAAACCCCTATTTACCCCTATTTATGTACAGACATTTTCGATAACCCTTAACGACTAAGTCGTTAGACATCAGTCAGGAATATGGCAGCTGTAGCGTAATAATGTGTACAACCGAGTCGAAAGCATTATCATATTAATAAACAATGAACTATAATGACAAATGATCAGATTGATAAATCAATGTCTTGTCGTAAGTCTGGGTTGTTTTTTAGGGTTCCGTGTCTCAAAGAGAAAAAACGGAACTCTTATAGGATCGCTTTGTTGTCCGTCTGTCTGTACGTCTGTCAAGACCTTATTCTCTAAAACGCGTGAAGGGATTAAGCTGAAATTTTTGTCAAATACGAAGGTCAGTTACGTCTTGATGCCTTGAAAAAATCACACTTCTAAGTTAACGAAATAAAAAGTTATAGTCAATTATGCACAAATTGTACCGTCTATTTGACGGTTGCGGCACACAAATATCAGGCGAATTACAGTTATAAGTTGATAATGATTTTTCCAATGATCTACATATAATTTACTAGTTTTCAGATTTATTCCTATATATGTGCTATAAGTTTTTACTTCTTGCCAAATTTTACAACTCCAGTTCAACGGGAAGTACCCGATAATTTTAGGTTTTCGACAAAGTACGTTTTCATACAAAATTTATTCAAGGCATCAGTAATCATCAGGCAGACGTAACTGACCTTCGTATTTGACAAAAATTTCCGCTTAATCCCTTCACGCGTTTTAGAGAAAAAAGGTCTTTAAACCATGCATTACGTTTGGGTTGTTCTTCCCATTCATACGTAACCCTCGGTGTGCTAGTCGGACTCGCACTTGGCCGGTTTTTTTTTATAGTATAACGGGGCATATGAGCAATTGGACCCAAATGACTACCGACACCCATAGACATCCGCACAGAGGTTATACGACGCGTTGCCCTCCTTCCTCCTCCACTCCCCCGCGCCAACGGTCCCCGCTGATGCCTGCGAGTCTCTACAGGGATCGTGCAGTAAACATGGAGGCATTTCAATGTTAATTTCAAGGCATTATATACTTACAAAGAATGAAAATCCTACCCTATTGTTATAATATTATAAATGCGAAAGTTTGTATATTTGTTTGTTTGTTACTTCTTCACGCAAAAACTACTGAACCAATTTTCATGAAATTTGGCACACACATAGAGAGTAACTTAGATTAACACATAGGATAGTTTTTATCCCGAAAAAATGTTGTGGGATGCCATGGGATGATTTTCTGCGGGATCCAAATTTACGCGGATGAAACCACAGGGCGCAGCTAGTATTATATAATATTGAAATAATATTTTCGTCATAAATTTCAGTGTTTATGTACTAACGTCAATCGAAGGTATGCCAGGTAGAGTTCATATTTCAGCCACCAGTTGGCGTGACGGTCTTAAAATTTGTTCCCTACGCCAGGTGCGCGTGTCGCGTCTGAAAGCGTGTTTGATGAAGATGTTTGACAGTCGTGATTCGGCTGCGTTCTGAAATTTAATGATCCCTTGTCGAAATTCTAGCCGCAGTATGGATTTGACAGAGTGTGAATGTTCTGAGCAGTATTCGCAGTGGTTTTTGGAATATAGTCTCAGTGCAATTTGTGAAAATGTCCATCTATTTGACAGTAGGATAGCAAGGCAGTAACCCATTTGCATTTTTTCTTATTGCAGATTGAGTTGACTAATTGATTATTAGATCGTTTCTCAACTATAATTATCACAGACCAAATAAATAAATGCCTAGATTTCTTATTTGTAGAGGTGTCATGATGCATCAAGATCCTCTCGCTCACATTACACCACCCCACAGAGACTGCTCTGCTGCCGCTTTTCTTTCGCTATGTGAGTTTCCGGTGGCCCATCGGAGAGGAGGGTATAGGGCAACAAGTCTGCATATCTATTATGCGGATGACTACATCACACATACAAAAGGTTCATTAGTGATAATAATTAATTAATGTTAAATGATTTCAGTATCTAATATGATTCTAACATGATAATATAATATTAGGGTCATAAAGTATTTACACAGCTGAAATAAGCTGAAAGCTGATTTTTATATTTCCAATAGGTATGAGAGTTGGCGTTGGATAGTTTAGATACGTTAAAAATTACGATGTGTTAAAAATAATTTCAATTAAATAACTTAATTAAAATAACTATCTAAGCCTTCAAATATGTAGTCCCTGGCCACTGCCGTCCAAAAACCTTAATAATTTCAGGCAAGTACAAATATGTATATAGTATTTAGCTGTGCACACATTGTTAATAAGATTTACATTGTACCTTGAAACAAGCACTTAAAAAAATTAAAGTCTATAAATAAAGTTCAAACAGGTGATTTGCATATACTAATTAAATGTTCAAAATATTTTTTAGTCTATTTAGTATTCATTGTTCAAATAACGTTTATTATTTACAGCGTTTTCTATTTTATATTAAAATACATACGTAATATTGATTATAAAAAAATAATGGCCAAAATATAAAATCATAGAAAAAAAATTCCAAGTTTAAATATTTTTTATCACTCTAAATAAATTTGAAATTGGAACTCACCGTATAGGAATCTCACAACAAACGCTACTCGGTTGTCCCAGGTGTACGCCATCGTCGGATCTGTGCGCGCAGACGGGCTGGCATGTACGCTTGGCTGAATGCGACTAACCGCTGTGCCCTACGCCGTAGCCGAGATAGTAAAACGACACACGTCACCGAACTTCAATCATCAATTTGTGACGTGACCGAATAATAGGGGAGACTGGGTCACGGTGGATCACAATTTAGTAGCAATGCAAAGTTTATGGCTATTTGGCTCATCTCTGAAATTAGATAAATGCTAATAGAGGCTTTTAGATAAAAGCTAATTGATGTTTTATATAATTTGCATACAATTATAAGTTCTTATAACTTATAAAATATGCAGAAATTTAGCACTTCAGATAAATGCACGAGTGACAGAGAATCGTCTTATTTTTGACCACACATAATACATTTTAGAGCACTAATGTGTTATTTTGGGTGAATACCGATTGGAGTCTTTCTTGTTTACGAGACATTTTCATCTAAAAGTAATATGCATTTCTGCACGACTCCCGTCAGTAGGCTATTGTAATCAAGTACGAAATTATTAATTGTGTCCGAAAGGTTCTCATGAAATAATGATATAATAAAAAAAAGTGTGTGCTTTAGACCACACAGCTGAGGTAAGTCTTAATTATAGATTTAAAACACAAATTTAATTTAATACAAAAAAAATACCGAAGTTACAATGACATAACATGTCATATGACATTTATTTTTTAAATACAAAAAGGTTTTACTCAAATCGAATTTGAATTTTGAATTTGAATGACAACTTCCATTGGCCTTGCCCGATGTGTGATTTTCGTAACGTTCTCGGCAGATTACTCCCCATGTCAAGCGCGCGTATAGAAGTTTTATTTCTAAAATACATACAGTTTAAAACAGATTTAGGAGATAAGAAAAAATATCTATTTTCTTAATTTACAAGTAAAGTAAATAAATAATTCTTTATTAATTTACAAGTAAAACTATTTTTATAAGTGTGTAAATACACCACATTTATTAATTAGCTACTGAGTAGAGTGTGACAGTACACCTTACCTCTGATCGTGTAAATATACAACGAGCTTTGATGAATTATCTACTGCACCCCCTGTTCCTCTGTCACCCACTCTCCCCACCTAACGTTATCAAAAGTACAGCAATGTGGTTGGTAAAAAGAGAACGTTTCATGAAAAGATTTTATGTTTTTCGGGAGTTAGTAATGCAAATTGGTAGCGTTTAGATTTCGTTGTCTGAATGTAAACTTTGTAAGCGCAGTCGCCAATTTAGAAAAATAGCACCAAATTGTAGTTTCTTATTCATAATATATATTTTTTAACTTCAACTTATTTGAATTAAAACTTTAACTTTCAAATATTTTGCGTTAAAAATTAACGGTTTTGGTGTACAAGTGTTACGTAACAACGTTACAAAGTATATACGTTTGATCATTATATAATTTGAACACTATATTGAGGCAGATTAAGTGGAGTGTTCCTATGAACTCATGTTTTAAGTTTGTATAGTGGTTCGCCGGTCCGCCGGAGGAGGAGGCACGCCATGTGTGTGGCGGTGATGAAGATACGGCCCAGCATACCCTAGAGATACCAGGCCGCAGCTCTGGGAGGGTGGATCTCGATGATACAGAATAACGGGTCCTGGGAGACCGCGGCCTATTTCTACAAAGCAGTAAAGCTTCAGAAGGTCGCAGCTGAGCGGACTAGAGAAGAGGAGGTGGAAAATGTCGTGCCCCGCTCGACGGCAAATGGGAATGCGGCGAGCACTGCGTGCAACTCTTTCCCGCCTCCTTAACTGAGACAAGGGGCCAGGTTGGATGCCTGTGTCCATTGCACAGACCAGACGTCGGTGGAGACCGATGTAGGCTATCGCATAAGATCTTATGCGACAGCCTTCCCTATAAGAAAAGTCTCGCTCTCTTAAGAGGGCCCAGGCGAAGTGTTCTATAGATGATGGAGCCGGGGTATCAAAACACTGGGGGCCGATGTCTTTCTCCGGGTTTTAGTGGGTATTCGGCTTAGTCACGATTATCACCCATCGGACCCCACCCAAGAGGCGGCAGAGCGTAAAACATTTCACCTAGAAATAAAAAAAAACAGGTCCATACATACCCAATAAAGTGAAAACATTTTCAGTAACATTTACAGAAATTAGTAGCAAAACAGGTCGATATATTCCACTCCAAGTTCTAATTTGCCTTCGGTCACTCCCACTAATTAGTTGATAGTTGGAAATTGAATTTCCACTGTCCACCGCCGTTACGCCGCCTAAATAATAAATAGGAATACGGGGATATAAATAACTCTGTCCAAAGCCCTGTAAGGGCCGTATAATTTATTTAATTACGTACTGACACCAACATCATCATTCAAAACGAAAGATCAGGTCAAGATTAGAATACAAGAAATTAGCAATACATTATATTAATTCGATAAGTACATACATGGCAAATTACACTTGAGAGTTGCGTTACATTCAATTTGTACTTATTCTATACGTAACAGTATAGAATAAGTACCGGCCTGGTTGGCCTGAACTAGGGTTTTAATATAAAGTATCTTATGTTTCATGAAAACAAAAAAAAAAACAAGCGCCTAAAACTTTATAAGTACACAAATTATATTATACAATCGGAATCTGAACGACAAAGATAGAATCTTAAAGATAGAAATAAATCTTATTATTTTGTAGTAAATAAACAGTAGTTAACAATTTGTTTGATCGTCTTCACAAAACACCCTCCAAAACAGCTTTTGTCTCTACTAGGTATATCTTAATCTTAATAATATTAATAATATTATAAATGCGAAAGTTTGTACCTATGTTTGTTTGTTTATTTGTTGGTTTATTTGTTACTCCTTCACGCAAAAACTGCTGGACCGATTTTCATGAAATTTGGCACACACAGAGAGTAACTTGGATTAACACATAGTACCTATAGTTTTTATCCCGAAAAAATGTTCCTATGTGATACTATGGGTGATTTTCTATTTTCCACGGGAACGAAATTTACGCGGGTGAAATCGTGGGGCGCTAGCTGCGCCCCACGATTTCACCCGCGTAATGATCTTTATAGCTTTTGTGTTTTAAATAAAAGGAGATAATCAAATGTCACCATATTTTTTTACCTTTTCATGCCGACTCTACCACACACAGCCTGTCTTCGACCGTTCAATATGTAGTAATGTACCCAATACTATGATTGTATAGTATTTGAATACGATATATTAGAATTACTTTATCAATACTGCGTTATTGACTTACTAGTAACTAGGCGATGCAAGAAACTATACCTGCATAGATGATCCACCCAATAGTGAAATGGTATTATTTTTGTTAGACAAACGTTCAAAAATTACCTACATGTAGTCCTTTTCTGCCGTTTCTTTTTTTGGAGGCAAGTTAATGCGCCAAAATGTCAGTCAAAAAAATTTAGTCCTACCATCATTTCGAAATTTCCTTTGAGAAATTAGAAATGATTTCCGATGACCCATTCAAGGACGAAGAGCAACTCGTCAGCTAACTCTTATGATGCGGTTTTGTGGATGTCTATAGTCAGAGATCCTAAAGGCCGGCAACGCGTCAGCAAGACACCTAGTTTTGCGGATGTCTATGGGCGGCGGTAGTCACTTAACACCTGCTCGTTTGCCCCCTATATCATAAAAAAAAGATTCAAGTCCGATTACTCGTTTGTTCCCTTAAATTACATAGCATAAGTAGGCGAGACGAAGACTTATAGGTGTAAACCCATAGGAACGAACAAAAAATACTCTGTGCATTAAAAAAAACGCACACGCCATGCTCTATTAGACTCAAGGTGCAAGTTATTCTGGCATGTATCCATAGTAATTAGCTGAATTGATCTGCGCGTAGACAATGACACACTGTCAATAGCTGTGATAAGATCTAGATAGCCTAGACGCGTACAGAGCACTAGCCCATCCGCTTTTACGACGAAATGTATCCTCAAATGTTAATTAAAGTTAAATCAGTCAGTTATAGTTCCGGATGTGTAATCGGGAGCAATCTCCCCCATCTACGGGAGAGATCGATCCCCAATAGGTCCCCTTTTCGATCCCAAAACTATTCTCGTCGCTCGACGAGCTGTCATAGCAACTGTCTGAAGTAGCCGTATTGAATTTCTTAGTACATTTGTCTCCGAATAAAAACAACATAATATGATGCATTCACAGATAAATTTTGTGAACACTTCTGTTGCTCCTTTATATAAAAACTATTGAACGAATTTGATAAAATATGACAGGGATAGGTATTGAATGAAATATAGTTCATCACGGAATCACATCATCATCATCAGTTGACTGCAGGCCGCTGTTGGACACATCTCGGATGGGAGTCTGTTCAATCTTTTGTATCTTACAATTTACACACGATTTATTTGTTTACGATATTTAACGCATAAGTTTATATTTCTCTTTTTTTATAGTAAAAGGAAGCAAACGAGTAATCGAAGCCATTTTCGTGACTACCGACGCCCATAGACATCCGCATAGATGTTATACAGATGTGTACCCTTTTTTTTTTTTTGTTTTCGCAGGGGAATGCATTTACGCACGATACCCGGGAACCTGGGTGGCTCTGAAACCGGGCCTGTGTCGGGCTCGGCGTTTGGTACGCCCCTACCGACTAAGNTCCAATGGACGAATCCAGAGCGGGCCTAGCGAAGCCCACTCGACGCGTCCCCACCCGGGTTCCCTCTTGGTTCACCGTGGTTGACCACGGCTACTAAGCCCCCTCACCACGACAAGGTGGAGATCCGTCGAGGGGGAGATGTGTACCCTTCCTTGTAGATAGGTAAATATCACAATGAATTGAAAGGGTACAATAAATAATAAATCAAATCCACAGTTGTCCATAGGCACACGGGTCAAGGTCAACGTAAACTTTACATTAATATTTTGGTGTATGGAAATGTCAGGAAATGAAAATCATGCCATCGAATACTTTGTAGGTAAGATTTTTATTTCCTGAAAATAATTTTAAATAGCTAAAACAATACGAAATTATATATAATAATATAAAATTGTGACATTATCGTAATTTTGTTATTAGTGGTAAGTGAATTACATTAGATATGTAACTATTAGAGGTAACAATAAAAGTTTAGTATATACAGGATGTAACAAAAACCCTGTTACAAAAACCCTGTTTTTCCTTTTAAACGTGTATTGTATACGTAAAGGTAGGTAAGTACCTACCTATATCATTACTGAAAATCATAGTTTGATTTAGTCAAGTATTGGTTAATTAACAATAATTGTAATTACAACATTGACTAATATGTCGATATTAGTAAAAAAAAAAATAGAAATAAAATAATTTTATATATAATTTCAGACAAATACTCACTACGACACAGTTGATTGTCACGTGACAAGTTCATGAGTCATGACCTAGGGGTCAACGACCACCATGAGTGGGTACGCCGTTAAACTTTTTATTTTACGATATTAATACTAATGTAATGATTTAAAATCTATTGAAGTAAAACTTATATACGCGTACTTGACATGGGGAGTAAGCTGGCGAGAGCGTTACAAAAATCACACATCGGGCGAGGCCAATGGTAGTTGTCATTCAAATTCAAAATCGATTTAAGTGAAATTTTATTGTATTTAAAAAAAGTGTGATTTAGTTTACTTCACAACTGAAGAAGAACTTAATTATTGACTTTTATTACCGTGGTTACAATGCAATGACATAAGATGTCATATCTTCAAAATATGACATATTTTCCTCCCAAATTCTTCCTCCCCCGCACACCGTACAAAACACGACAGCACAGTTCTCACTTATCCTATAAGCGAGAGGTACCGCCCCGGTCGTGCCGGCCTACTTCGGCTACATGCATGGATGCAGTGCGGCAAATCAAGGGCTTTGACTAGCTAGATTGTTTTGAGAAGGTAAATCAAGGGCCCTTGACTAGATAGATTGTTTTGAGAAGGTAAATCAAGGGCTTTGACTAGCTAGATTGTTTTGAGAAGGTAAATCAAGGGCTTTGACTAGCTAGATTGTTTTGAGAAGGTAAATCAAGGGCCCTTGACTAGCTAGATTGTTTTGAGAAGGTGAATCAAGGGCTTTGACTAGCTAGATTGTTTTGAGACGGTAAATCAAGGGCCCTTGACTAGCTAGATTGCTAGATTGAGATTGAGAACTATAGCGCCGCGCTGTAGCAAATCAATCAGATTTGCTACAGCGCTAGAGCTACCTTAATGCAGCACTGCAAGGACGGATATCCTTACCTCCAATCTTTTCTATTAAACCGTTTACCCTTTGGCTATTTCAGTTTTACTAACTACTTAAACCTTGTAATAAATACATTTTTAGAGCCATTAAGAAAACGCGAAATTCCTTAATTATGAAGCACTTTCAGTTTAATGGCAATGGAGAATCAATCAAAGGTATTTAAACTAATTTATTGCGCCCATTTGGACATAAAATATATCGGGGAATTTTCCTTGACTTTACGTTAGATAAGTAATATATTTTCGCGTGACGTTACTAAATTGTTTTTGTACTTGTTTTTGTGCTACAATTGGATTTATGCTGGAAACGCGGCGGAGAGATTTGGTCGATTAAACGCCTACTCATTCATTTGTACAAATTTTCTTTTAGCTTTTCTACTCGTAGTCATTATTTCATATTATATTCTTGGGGTTAAATTTTTCAAAAATCCTTTCTGTACGGATAATGTTATAAAAGCTAGCCGAAGTTTTACACAAGTTCACTTATTAAATTTAAATTTAATAAGTAAACTCTAGTGTATTTTTACTTGCAGAGAAATATTATATCATACCTCATAATCAATAATTTAACAAGATATGAATGCTAATTAAAATAATATTGAGATACATTATTAATAGCAGCGTTATGTTTAGATGAACAAGACAAGTGCGAGCGAAACTAAATTA
>LUGF01022861.1:0-18808 GCA_001625245.1 Calycopis cecrops | reverse complement strand
ATTTTAATTGTAACAGTGTATATTATGTTGGTGTTCAATAAATAAATAAATAAATAAATTAAGAATGAAGTGTACAAAACAAGCTATGACACCGCTGAAGACCTAAAAGAAGTCATAGAATCAATTTTAACGCAAATTCACCACATGAAAATACAAAATGCAATTGTGAGATCGTTACCTAAACGTGTTGAATATTGTATAGAAAAACGTGGTGGTCACTTCGAACATTTGCTAAAATAAATTAAAGTATGTGAAAAAAAATCATTTTATTCATTTTAGACATTATGTTTCATAGAGCCATTTACTGCTTAGGACCTACACAATCGATATCTAAATAAAAATAATGTACATTTATTGTTTCAAAACATCCGGGTACGATTCCCGAGCTGAGAACAGTTTTTTTTATACATGAATGAAGTTTTTAATGAATGCAGCATCAAATTGATGACATGGTTCCTAAGAGCAGATATTTGTATGTCTTATAGTTTCAGACTTCCCCATACTGACCCATTTGAATGATACACCCAGTATATGTATACATAGTATTTCCTAGTAAGAGGTAGTGCCTCGACGCATTATAGCCGAATGCGGCTGGCATCCTATATATTTTTTTATAGCATAAAGGGGCCAAAAAGCTGTAGATCATTTTTATAGCTACTGACGCCCATATCGTCACATATACCTACACTTTGCCCACATATTTCGACCCCTGTAAGGCACTGGTGGCATAGGCCATAGATTTAGAATTGTTCTTACTACGTGAAAGATGTACAAAGCGTGGGAGCGAGACATTCAAATTAACTTTCAATCATCGGAAAAGAAAAGAGACAGTAGATGAAGTACATATGAGACAACGTAGACAGAGTTTCCTCTGTCTACGTGAGACAATTGTTTTACGCGAGTAAGAGGCCAAAGCGGAAGGTTACATACTAAAATAATGACAAAGGCCGCGGTCCGAATCACGCTAACAGCGCCATTAGCGCGATAATGACAGGTCCGTTTTGTGCTTACATTGCTCATGTCAGCTCACTTGACGTCATATATGACGTCTTCTGTCGTGCTAACGGCGCTCACGATTCGCGCGTAAGCATTGTGAGTACCTATAGCTGTCACAAAGCTGTCATTGCTGTGAAATCCGGGAACCATATTACCAATTTAAATTATTTGTGATTAAAGATAGATTATAGTTGTGATAATGGCTGATTTTATAGACCTGCAGGTATTTTTGGAGTCTGAATATAAATTAATTACGTTATTATACGTATGTTGATTATGTTATGACATGCATGCTGACACTGAGCGGTCCGAATCAAATAGTATCGTAAGCGCGTGTGAGCGTTCTAACGATTCGGTCCGACATTTGCTTTCTGAGCACCGTTAGCGTGATTCGGAACACGGCCAAAGTTTTGGTCATAGATTATACACTTAAACTGAGAGTTTTGGTAGTAATTCTGACATTTGTCAAATATTTTTTTTGTCTCGCTCTGTTCTGACATTGTGTATCTTGTACATTCTAAATCTATGGCATAGGCTACCGGCTACTTACACATCACACGAAAGGCGACTGCATAGCTATCACTTTAGGCCCTTATGTTGTAAGCGAGAAATATTGCCAGTCCAATTCAGTTGCATGCATGTATGCAGTGTGGCATTGCCTCTAATGTTTACTGCACATATATGTTATTACAGTTGAACGTATAATTAGGACGATAAAGACGAGGCCACGGGTCAGCGAGTAGTTAAACACAAAATTATATTAAAACTAGCTGTTACACGCGGCTTCGCTGTCGTGGTAGAAAAAAAATATATCCGATGACACTTCAGCCCCTCAACTAAGTACGTCCATACTTAATATCACATCGATCCGTTAATCCGATTTGATGTGAAAGATGACAAACAAATACACTTTCGTATTTATAAATATATCAGCTTCCGCCCGCAGCTTCGGCCGCGTGTATTTGAGAGTGGGAAAAAAAACCCATCAAAATCAGTTGCGTAATTTTTTAAAGATATAATCATACAAACACACAGACGGCGGAAAGCGACTATGGTTTATTATTTTATACTATGTAGTGAAGTAAGGATGTATTAAACATTTTTTAATACAAACATGTTTCCTTAAATACCCCTACAATTGAGTGTGAGGCTTAAGAAACACAGTCGGATACAGATCCTCAAAAAATTTAATTTTTTATTCAACTTCAATTAATGAATGATTTGAAGTTGATAAAAAAATTGAATTTCTTCAGTTTTTATTTCTTTATTCGTTCTACACAGTAATACATTATTTTTATAAAATTATATTACATTTTAGCGCTCATAGAAAATAGTACCTATGTGTTAGGGAAAAATTAAAAGTGTCAGCTACTAAAGTACATAGATGTTCGTACATAAGGCCTCCGATAGCATTGCTGGAAACCAAAAACTTCATCATGCTTCATTTTAGCTTTTTCATGAAGGGAAGACGCATTTTTTTATAGTAGGTACCTATACTAGCTGCCCGACCGACATTGTCATGTAATTTTCAGAAAATAATATGTTGTCATGGGAACTTGTAACAAAGTGGCCTAATTGTCAAGCCGTTACTTTACCCTACAATATTATATATTCGAGATACCGACTGCAGCGCCATCTGCCGGGCTGTTTTGTGAATCTAAAACTTTTCTTCGACACACAAATAATTTCGTCAAAATCGGTCCAGTCATTTAGGAGTTGTTCAGTGACAAACACACGCACACAAGAAATATATAATATTAAATATTAAATTTATAAACATGGAGGCATGCGAACAATCCGAGTATGTGTTGCATTCCTTACCTCTGCCTGCAAGGAGCTACTGAACTTCCTTGTATATTACTGTACTCTATGTGCTGAACTCTCCCAAACTGCACAAAACGACAGCTGTCAGCTGTTGCGTTTGCGGCGGTATCATGTGAGCAAGAGGTACCTCCGCGGTCGAACCGGCTCAATTTCGCCGCACCGCAGCAAGGCAAAATGCGATCTCCTGATAAATAACTACAAACATCCACTAGTATATATTTTTTTTTAGATTTAAGGATTTAACTAACTAAGGTCCAGGCGTTTTACAAATTTCAAAGTTATTCTAAGTATAAGGCGTAACAGTGCCGTTTATAGGCAAATTCATCACTACCCTTTTACATAACAAAATAAGTTTAACTAAAAACCGGGACTTCCGGTTGGGCCCTGTGACTTCTGACGCCACTGTTACGCCACTTCTAAACTCTCTTCAACTCTATTCTCTAGTCCAGGGGTTCCCTAACTTATTTATGAGACGTCCCCTTTCTGCAAAGAAAAAAATATCCACTCCCCCCTTGCTCATATAATCTATATGTTATCGTCACATTTATAAATTACGATCTATTTAAACGTAGCAGTAAACACTCAAGTGTAGGTAATGTAAACATGGTTAAATACACTGGTGGCCCGCGCCCTCCTCTATGGGTCCCTACACCACTCTTGGGTGGCGCGGTCCCCACTCTGAGAACCCTTGGTTTCAGACGTTCAGGGTTCTGAAGATAGACTAGAGTCTATCTTCAGAACCCTGAACGTCCCAGCTGTGCCTGCGTACAAGTCGTTGAACACGTGCGCGGGACGTTTGGTTCGTCAGTCCTCGCCTCGAACAGTTCGAGCATTACTGTCTGATGTTCGACTGAAGCTAGGTGCGCCATCATCTCGTCTGAAATACGAAATCGACAATAACATTAAACATTCGAAAATACAATCCGCATTTAGGAAAAAACGTAGTACCATCACTGCGCTACTTGACATAACTGACAAATCAAAGCCTTTGACTCCTTAAATATCAACATGCTTATGTCGAAACTAACCTATGGTTTCGATCAGCAAGCTGTGCAATGGTTCAACAGCTATCTTAGCAATCGATATCTATATGTCCAGATGAGCTATGGTGGTAAATCAAGCAAAATGGCTGTAAAAAAGGGAGTACAACAGTGCTATTAACGGTTTACTCGGCAGATATACAACATCAAATTTATAATTGAAAATATCACTTGTATGCTGACGATCTGCAATTTTAATATATCTCCTGTAAGTCAACCGAAATCGATTATGCCGTCTATAAATTAAACGAAGACCCCACTCGCCTAGTAAAAAATCAATTGCCTCCTTCTCAATCCGAAAAAGACCAAGTACTTTTCTTTGGTAGCAAATATCAGCTGAATAATCTTTGTGCAGTACCATGTGTAATGCTTGGAGATGAGGCGATTGATCGTGTGTATGAAGCACGAGACTTGGGTATTCATATAGACTGTAATCTGCGATTCGAAAAGCATATCACTAACACTGCCAAAAGTTGCGTCTATTAATTAAAGATCTTATAACAAATTAAACCATTTATTAAGGAAGAATTCCAGGTGCGGCTGACTGAATCTCTCCTGTTTACTATATGGACGTAGTCTTTAGCTCACATATTTTAGTAAGATCACAGAAATTAACACAAAAAGTTCAGAATGCTTGTGCTCGATTCTGTTTTGATGTTCCATTAAGGGCTCATCTAACTCTATTTTTTAACCGTCACTCAATATTAAAAATGAAACATCGTCGTAAGTTACAGCTGGCATGTTTACTGTTTCGGGTTCTCGCTGGTACATGTTACCGTAAGATTGTAAAAACCGTTAGGTTGCAAAACTTTAACTTGCAAGATTGTAAATTGTAAAATGTCGAAAAATTCACAATTTAACGCATTACTTTTCGTTACTTATATACACTTGTCCTGAGCAAATCGTGAAATTATGAACTGTGTGGCTTCAAATCAATGACGTAATTTTTTTTAAAAATTACCGAAGTCACATTTTTGACATTGATTGCGGCATGTAAATAATGACCTGTCAATGTGTCACTCAATCAGTAGTTGCATCAAATAAAAATAATGTATAGTTTTTAATATTCGATCAAAAACAGTTTTCAATTTAATATCTATAATTATTACTTTAGTTTAGTTATTATATTTGTTAATTCGTTATCATCTGTTTATTGTATAATGGCTTCTACGTCGAGAGAAAGCCTTCCTTCTAATTCATCTCAAAATAATGAGGACAGCTTAGAACCAGGAGCGTGCCCAGAAAGTATCATAAATCCCACAGACTCCTTTGAAGAATTCGCAACAGAAATGAGTTCTAGCCTTCACGAAACGATTTCAGTTACAACAAAAACTAGCACAATCAGTGAAATTCAAAGTGAAATTTCCGATATATCCAGTGAAACGGTTTTGAAAAACAATAAATCTACAGATGATTTACAAAGTAAAGATGTGAGTATTTACTGTTACCTGTAGGCTTTCTCACGCAAAATATAGGTACACCTAAAAAAGCACCGACTTTTGTACTGAATTTACTGCCGCGTGGTCTAATGGTCACGATGTTCTACCACAGACGTGCGGGTGGTGGGTGACCTAAGTTCGAACCCCGGGTTGGAATTCCAAGTTGCACCTAAAAGTTTTATTGGGAATTTTTTTTTTTTATTTTAATTTAATTTCCAAGTTGCACCTAAAAGTTTTATTGGGAATGGGTCATAAAAATTTGTTAGTTGGTATATGATGATGGCAGAGTTAGACCCCTGTACCTCTGAGAGTATGTTAAACTGTTTTGCTCCTGAACTCCCAGTGTGACTACCATCCAATCGGAATATGAGAATTAGGGAATACAGAGTTCACTTGTGTGCTATAATTCCTGTGTGAATGGCTAAAATCTATGGAGATAACCACTGTAGCCTAATTTTGGGTATGAGAATGCAATTCTAATGTGATAAAATGAATTTTTGTCCAAGTATTATATCCAAAAAGTAAACAAATCATATTTAAAATCTTAAATTACTTACACAGATTATTATAATGATTGTGATAAAAGCATAAAGATGTTTAATGGGGTGGGAGTGGGAGTTTATTCATAACTTGGATTCAACTAGCCAATTTGAATCAGTTTGTACTATCAAATTTAATTTTGTATGTAATTTTACAAATGTTGTTTAAAATACTTTATAGTAGACGGCTATTGCGATCGACGTGAAAAATCACTCTGCTATTCATGATCACAGAGATCCCTGTAGTGATCGCTCTTTGCGTAAGCAGTCGTTAAATCACTCACTGCATGCTCATAACAACCAGTCACTGTTATTGCGCAATCTCTGTGATCTCTGGCAGCGATTTTGGCTCGGTGATTTTTCACAGTGATCGCAATCGCTGTCTCATCAAAAATGCTGCAGTTCATTGTACTATCGGTCACCATCTACCTCTAGCAACAATTGTCTTGTTATGACTTGTACGGACAAGTCGTTTATTTTTATAGCTAATTGCGATGAGTTCATTTAGCATATTTTGATTTAGGTGAGCGAAACATAACTGCTCATTAACGGATAGCTAGATAGATTAGATTATAATAACTAATAATAAGTTGGTTATTAATTGATTAGTAATTACGTAATAATATTAGTGTATTTAATATATTTTCTATAAAGTAATATTATTTTAAAACCTACCTATGGTGTTTACCTATAGTTTAGTAACATAGTGACTATTTGGGACTTGATGTTTGAAAATGATTGTTTTGGCCTTTTTATAACACAATGTGTTTGTTCTTCCAAAATAGCCCACTCGGTAGGGCGACAGAATGTTTGATCTTCATTGTTTGGCGATGAAAATAAATAAAACTGCTTGATTTGAAAGATATATTTTGATTTTACATAGCTATTAATTCGGCTGTTTTTTAGCGTACACAAACATAGTCCACACAGCTTGAGGGCTTGAAAAGGAAGGGGGGAAAAAAAGACTTCACTTTATAAGTGTCATTGTAAGAGACCACAGAGCACTATAATGTTGCTAGATGCACATTTCACTTAAAGCACGACTACATGTTTAGTTCGTAAGTGCGAAGGCCCGTACACACTATGAATACACTCGCGGCGCGAACACAATGTAATGTTATTAAAATAGACAAGTATAAGACTTGTTAGAAAAGATACATGTTTACAGTTAATGAAATAGGAATATAGACAAGTGACCTTCAAAATGGGATATGACATATTGTTATCACCACTAGGCACGGCGCTAAAGTAAGGAGTGATTTAAAGAGTGGTTAAATCACTGCTACCATTCACTGTGATTTTCTACAACTGCTGGCTCTCGATCACTGCTATTCAAATATCACTTATGCACACCTCTACTTTATAGGAAGAAATGTCAACTTCAGCTAGTTGCTCAAATTTAGTGGAACAAAATGGAAGTGAGGATGAAATAGAAAATTATTTACAGTCACCAGAGTTAATCAATAAGGAAAAACATGTGTTCATACTCAGTTCAGCTGGAAAACCTATTTATAGCAGGTAAGATGTGGAAATTTATTTCTAATAAGAAACAATCATATAGGTTTATAACCTATATGATGAAGATGAAGGGGTCTCAACTGTCATTGCAATGCAATATAAAAAAAATTGAAATGAAGGTCATCATAATTGTTTTGGAAAACGCTTACTATGGCTGGTTTTAGTGTCACGCGGACCGTCCGCACGGATCGCTCCGCGCATGCCGAACTGTATTACAGCTAGGGAGTGTTTTAAAGTATGTAATGCAGACGGGTCCGTACGGACGACCGCTCCGCGCGGACAGCTCCGTGGCACGGACGCGCCATGCGGACGGCTGCGGAGCTGTCCGCGCGGACGCGTCCGTACGGACGGTCCGCGTGACACTAAAACCAGCCTTAAAGTATGTAATGCAGACGGGTCCGTACGGACGCGCCATGCCGACGGCTGCGGAGCTGTCCGCGCGGACGGTCCGCGTGACACTAAAACCAGCCTATGTAGTTCCTTTACCAAGGACCATGTGATCCCTTTGAAATACAAGAGATTTAATAAAAAATTAAATACCTGCAAGTCAACAAGATCTTTTGTTTTATGACATAAGTATTTTTTTTTTTATGGTACAAGCAGTCGAAGCCATTTTCCATGACTACCAATGCCCAATGACCAAGACAACCGCATAGAGATAAACAGATGTGTTGCCCTCCTACCTCCTCCCACCTCCATGGGCCATCGGCCACTTACACACTGCACAAAACGCCAGTTTCGTGTAAGCAAGAGAAAATGTGACACAGGATAATAATATTAGTCTTCTATTTCTTTTACTTAAACCATAGAATTCAAGAACAGGGAAACTGGTTTACTAGTAAACTTGAACTAACATTTTAATGTATTTGAGTTGCTTATGATCATCATCAACTTTGTTTAAATTTACATGACAATATAAACTGAGAATATAATGTAAGTTTTTATTCATGTAATATGGCTAACTACTTTTGAACCACCTCTTATGGTTTTTTAGTTTGATGTAATGTAAGGTTAATATTAATTAAGATTGCTTATTTTTTTGCTTTTCCTCTTAATTTATTATTCTTTAATACGTCATGCTTAACATAGGTATGGCAATGAAGACAAAATAGCAGGGCTGTGTGGTGTGATCCAAGCTCTGGTCAGCGTTGTAGAGGAACAGAATCAAGATATTTTAAGGTCCATCATCACTAAAGACTGTAAATCTGTCTTCCTTGTTAAAGGACCTTTGATATTGGTGGCTATATCAAAGTCAAATGAAAGTGAGACGCAGCTGGTTTTACAATTAACGTGAGTGACATTTTAGTGAGCTTGTTAAGTTTTATCATCAGCTAATTAATGAAAGTGGACATCACTAGAGACTGCAATCCGGTATCATTTTCAATCCGGCCGGGTTTCGCCCTTTTTTTGCCTCCCTTATATTATAAAAAAAGTATATTAAAATTCTCATCTATTAAAATATTAAAATTATTAAAATCTCATAGAGACCGGATATACATCACGAAATGCGGCAGCACAGCTGTTATTTTATGCCGATATCTTGTAAGCGAGAGATCGGATTTTCCGTGGTGCTGCCGGCCCGATTCTATTTGGTCCGACGCCGCGTGTCACTACCTCTTACTCTTATATCATTCCCTCGATTTTAACATACTTTCATGAGGTTTCATTTTTACTGTGTGAATTACACGCGCTTTTTTAGGGTTCCGTATCTCAAAGAGAAAAAACGGAACCCTTATAGGATCGCTTTGTTGTCCGTCTGTACGTCTGTCAAGACCTTTTTCTCTAAAACGCTTGAAGGGATTAAGCTGAAATCTTTGTCAAATACGGAGGTCAGTTACGTCTTGATGCCTTGAAAAAATCACACTTCTAAGTTAGCGCAATAAAAAGTTATAGCCATTTATGCACAAATTTTGTATGAAAACGCACTTTTTTGAAAACCTATAGGGTACTTCCCGTTGAGCTAGAATTCTGAAATTTGGCAAGAAGTAAGACCTTACAGTATACATATAGGAATAAATCTAAAAATTGGTAAATAAAATTTATATCACTGGAAAAATCACTACCAACTTATGCATGTAGTTCGTTTCATACTAAATGTATGCAAGCACCCGCATATATAAGTTTGTCGCAAGGAAGTGTAATTTTCTCAACGTCTATTACTTTTGCTCATACCTCCCGTTCCTACGGAACCCTCGGTGTGCGAGTCTGACTCGCACTTGGCCGGTTTTTTACGGTCACCGCACACTTATCAACTCCGAAAGGGAACGTAAACATATCGCTTCGAGCCGTTCACTATTATTTCTATGAAACGCCATACTTGCAATACACACTAATAGGAAACGTAACGTAATCGCCTCGCCTCGAAACGTTTTCATTCTCATTACCACCATGCACCATGTAACTATAACCATAACAATTGTAAAAAATTGGTTTAGTTTACAATTAGCACAATTAGAATAACGCTTCCCTCACCGATATCTTTAACGGTACTTTTAACTTTAACTATAGCAATTCCTTTTACGGTGTAACGCGTTTAGTTAAAATGTTCGTTCCGGACCCGTGGCTCCCCTGGAAGATACCCCTGGGGGTGTCATGGGACTTTTGATTCGGACCCATGGCACCCCCAGTCTTCAAGTCTATTCGGGAGCCATGGCTCCCTTGGAAGATACCCCTGGGGGTGTCATGGGACTTTTGATTCGGACCCATGGCACCCCTAGTTTAATTAGTGCAGTGCTCTTAAATGTAATAATTAATCTACAGTTTTGTCAATGTCATGGTTAAAGGTTAAAGTTACTTTAATCGGAAATTTGGTGCTACTCACCCTAAGTGTTTTTGTAGTAATTCTTTTTAAGTTACATTTGTCAAATATTTTTTTGTCTCGCCTCTGTTCTGACATTGTGCATCTTGTACATTCTAAATCTATGATTGTAACCGTATCACCTCGAGCTGTTCATTATTCTTTGTATGAAACTCCATACTGCAACGCACACTAATGGGAAACGTAACGTAATCGCCTCGCCTCGAAACGTTTTCACTCTCATTGCGAGTTAATAAGTGTGCGGTGCCCATTATTCGTCCATCTATCATGGACAAAACTAATAGCACTGTTCATTTACAGGTACGCTTACAACCAAATTATATCGGTGCTGACGTTGACTCAGCTGAACCGGATATTCGAGCAGCGGCGCAACTACGACCTCCGCCGGCTCTTGGCGGGAGCGGAGCGGCTGATAGACCACCTCTTGATTTTCATGGAGAAAGACCCGGCGTTTCTTCTCGGGGCGGTGAGATGCCTGCCGCTTCCAGAGCGCTCGAGAGAGAGTATAACGAACGCGATAATATCCTCTTGCAGCAAGATCAGGGATCTGGTGTTCGCGATCCTCCTGGCTGGCAACCAGCTAATAACTCTGGTGCGGATGAGGAAGTACACGCTCCACCCGTCCGATATACATCTGCTGTTCAACCTGGTGCGGAGCTCCGAGTCCTTCAAGACGGCAGAGAGCTGGACCCCGATATGTCTGCCCAAATTCGATGCCACGTGAGTGTTTAAGATTTTGTCTTTTTTTATGGTATAGGGGGCAAAAGAGGAGCCGACGCCATTTTAATGACTACCGACGCTCATAGACATTTACATAGAGGCTATACAGTTGCGTTGTCCTCCTTTCTCCTCCAACCTCCATGAGCCGCCGGCTATTTACCGCACGAAATGCGACAGCACAGCTGTCACTACGCCGCCCCGGTCTCGGGTAAGCATGCAAGCATGCAACGTGGCAGTACCTCTTACTAAAATACAATTCAATATTGGAAGTCAGCTTTTGTAAGGGATAACACTAATGGCTTTCGCCGAATTTGGCGGGAATGATCAGAATACTGGCTGATACTGGTGACAGCTACACTGTCGTGTTTCGTGCGGCTTGCGAGCGTCGGTGCCCGTATAGGAAGACGAACGCAGTCCACATAATATCAATTCATACAGATGTCGCTAGTCGCACTAGTCGTTACGTTTGATTTTGTAATCTGAATAGGTACTCGTGATCCTCACAAATACATGCAATTGTACTAAGAACACGGGTATAAGTTTTGCTATACCTATTGTGCAATATCTATACATATAATAAATAGTAAAATCCGTGTGTCTGTACATTGACTATATTTACGAAAAACACGTTAAAATAGTATTAAAACACTTTTCAATGCTTTTTAATTTTTTTGTTGGTCTGTTTGTCCGGGCTAACTCCTGAAACTACGGAACGGATTCGAATAAAACTTTTTGTGGTGTATAGATATTAAGCCTGGTCAACATAAAAAATACTTTTTACTGCGGTAAAATAGCTCATTCCTACGGGAAATCGGAATTTCGGCACACTACAAGCAAACAATAACAAATCACTTATAATATTACTACGCTCCGCGAACGAAGTCGCAGACACCAGCTAGTGAACAAATAAAGATGTTAAATAATTAGAATAGAATAGAATAGAATAGAAATAAGTTTATTCAATGCTCCACATACTAATAAAACATTTACAAACAATAGGTACAAGAGACACAAAAAAAAAGAAAAGAAAAATAGCTAAAAACCATTTAAGTATATATTTTTTGCATATTCATGCACAGTGATGTAATGTGAGGAGCACTGAAAAGGATGTCACTCGGCATACGTCGGAGAATTTCGGTTCACCGGCACCGATTTTCAGTGACACCCAAAGGTCAGACGGAAAGCAATGACATTCAAACGAAGTCAGTTACATAATAAAATAAATACAGTGAAAATAAATATTTGGTTCATTAGGTGTTGTGTGATTAGTAGGTATAAGTATGATGAAAATTTTAAATATATGTTTATAAAGTGTTAATATATAATTTTAAGAGTAAAAATATAAAATATATAAAATATTAACCCGAGAGTGATAGTAAGTATTGTAGCGATAGGGAGCCACTCCACAGACAACATGTCTATAATCTATACCAATCGGCGTTCACACCTCACAACGCGTACAACGTGGTTGAGTAACGCTTGTGTGTATTGTCATAACAAGATACGTTTAAAGAACAAAGTGATAAGAGAGACGTCTATTATAGTAATTTAGTATTATACGGAAAGTAATTCTGTCGCTTGATAATTTTACGAAGGGAATGCTAACTACCTTTATTTTCTATATAATTAAATCTATCTCATAATGTTACTCATCGAAAATGGCTATATTTCAGGGGGTTCCTACACGGGCACGTGTCGTACATATCCGAGGACTGCCAGGCGTGTCTGCTGCTGCTGACGGTACAGAGGGACGCCTTCTACCCGCTGTCGCAGGCGAAGCACACGATAGCCGAAAAACTGCGCAAGACCAAATGCCTCGCGGCCATAAACGACGCCATCAACCGCAGCGAGGAGCTGCCCACGACCGACCCACTCAAGCACATCGGCATACCGGAGATCAGGCATTTTATGTACAAGTGCAAGTCCACGGCGCAGCTCTTCACTTCCGATCCTATCAGCCTGGAGCGGCTGCAGGACTACAGACAGAGGCATAGGGAGGGAGGCGACGTGACGCAGAAGAAGATCACCAAACTGTCTGAAGTGGATTACGTGAGGAGCTACAGGGAGTTCAGTAACCAGATACACTGCGCCTCGACCCCGGCGAAGCTTATATTCAGATCCAATTCCCAAAATACAATTCTGGCTTGGGTAAGTTTTTCATTGCGTTTAAGCTTGTTTATGGTCACTGCATACATATCAAACTCGGAAAGGGAACGCCTTCGCTGTTCGAGGCGAGGCGATTACCTTACGTTTCCCCTTAGTGTACTTTGCAGTATGTATTTTCTCACCGGTCGAGTCGGATTGCCGTCCCATCGGAATATGAGAGTGAGGGAATAGAGAGTGCACTTGTGTCTGCGCGCACACTTGTGCACTATAATATGTCCTGCGCATCTGGCTCGTCTCTATAGAGACGGCCGCCGTAGCCGAAATCGGCTGGGAGGACATTATTATTATTATTATTATTATTACTTTGCAGTATAGAGAGAGAGTTACGGTTACGTTCCCTTTCCGAGGTGATAAGACGTGTGCGTTGATAAATAAGCTCTTCTTTATGACAAAAGGAAATACGTACGTGCAATACGATACATACATATTATGTGGTTTTTTTTATGGTATAAGGGGGCAAACGAGCAGTCAGAGCCATTCTCATGACTAAACAGATGCGTTGCTCTCCTTCCTCGTTACTAAGACACCGCACGAAACGCGACAGCTCATCTGTCATTTTACGCAGGTCGTGCGGCCTAATTAAGCTACACGCATGGAGCGTGGCACTATCTCTTCGTGAACCTGTTTTCAGGTAACAAACGGCTTCGAGCTGTACGTGACATTCGACGCTCTGATGGAGAAGGACCACGCGATCAGAGCAGTGGACCGGTTGCTGTGCTGGATCAAGAAGGAGGAGAAGAGCATATTCATCATGAACGCGCCCACCTTCTAGCGCGGGGGCAGCCTTAGGACGGCTGTCAGGTGATAGTACTCCAGTGCTGACTGAAGTGTGTCTAGGGTTACCATACGTCCGGATTAGTCCGGATTCTGTGCGTCCGTGTCTACCTACTACGTCACTGTTACTAAGTGGGTAGGTGCAATGGTTATAAAAAGTGTTACAAAACATTTACTTCCAATGATTTATTTTTAATCGGTTCTAAAAAAATATCCGGACTTTTTGGAACTGTCCGGCTTTTTGTCAGGACTTTTCAAATTTCTATATGGTAACCCTAAGTGTGTCGCACTGTGATCTAGTAGTTCAGGTGTTCCCTAAGTCGCCGCGGCGCCCTGGTGCGTCGTAGAAAGTAAAGAGGGGCGCCTCGAGTCGACATATAATCGCGATCATTTTACGTGAGCGCCTCACGTAAAGAAAGTAGCCTCGTAAAACTTTTCAACCAAAATTACACATGAGATATAACGGTAGGGCGCCGTGACAACTAGAAACTGCGCCGCGCTGAAAAAGATTGGGAACCCCTGTAGTAGTTAATGTGGCAATACCGTACCGAGCCAGACGCTTTATATGAGCAAACTAGGGAGCACATAGGTGTTAATACTACTTGAACACTAGAACTGTAGTAGGCCAGAGTCTGGTTACGCTAGCGCAGGGCTTGTAGCAAATTGTATTCCGGTACCCATTTTATAGTGCTTATGGTATACTTATTTTTAGTATTAAGGTCCCATAAATTGCTATAGCCCCTGCAGGTCTCGTAGACTTGGTTTAGCAAGGCGCGAGCCTTTAGCAATTGCTGTTTGCATCGTGGCTAATCCGACTCTGACAAACGCGGTTTACTGTTCACCTTTCGCTTTCCCTTAAGGCAATGTTATGTATTTAGTGTTGCGTATTCCTCGTGTCAATTGTTCCATCCAACTTGGCAAATTTTACGATTCTACGCCACACCAGTAACTTCTCGTTAGTTTTTCTTGCCAAGGTAAAACCTCTTACAGTAAATAGAATGTAGTGGAAAACGCCGATACGAGTATTCCGTGTCGCCCTGCCGAATGATCTGTGTAAGAGGACATTCAATTTCTCTTTTCCTTTCTCGTAAATGGCTGTATAAGGTTTAATTCTTCGTCGCTAGATACAACATTTTGCCCACGCCCATAGCTTGGTATAACACGAGTCAATAAAGAAGCGAATCTAAAATGGCGGATATCTACATTTACCGACGGCGTAGTAGGGTGAACAAAACCGTTTTATATTTTCTAATACTTTATTAATTACCTACTTAACGTCACATTGGTCGGTACATTTCACTTTATATTTATAGTCATGCTTTTATTAACACATATTGTATTCTGGCAAAGGTAGGACCTAATATAATGAACTATACAATACTTTGTGCAACACTAAGAAATATTAAAAATTTCAACAAAAACCGTTTGAACAAAGCATGTCAAAGCAGCGTAAGCGCAAATCCAGATTATTATTTTTTTCCTACAGTAGCTACTCAGGTGTATAAATAAGACAAAAATAGTGTGCGAGTGAGAGATATAGACGGCCCTATTTTATTTTATATTCGCTTCTCTATTAACTCTAATTAAATATAGAAATATTAACACTTCTTTCATGATAGGAAAAGCCAGCATGGCTTAACATTTCGTTACCTGCCGCGTGTGCTTCCAATGTATTCTAGAATAATAACTGTTAATATTACGAATGCGAAAGGTTGTATGTTTGTTACTCCTCCCCGCAATGTTGAACACAGATATATTTAGTGTACCATCTGGAATAACATTAGGTCCATCCCGAGGAATGAATGGTTCCCTTTGGGCTATCTTCAATGAGTAAACCCGCGTGGAATTGATTGTGATTAGTGATAGAACAACTAATGTTTTCACGCCAATTCCAACGACTATATTTACAAGATTTTTCTAGAATTATTTCCAATAGCGTTTTGTAAATCCCACACCGTAGTCCGATTTCGTTATAGAACAAAGCAGATATTTATGGCATTGCTCGAGCGCCTTACGGCAAGTTTTGTGATCAAAGTACAGAAGTACTTTGATCATCCAGTTAGTAAATATTAATAATTAGTGTTTTCCCTTTAGGGGGACAAAGTTAGGAGCTCAGCGCATCTTCGTAATCATTGACAGCTGATGTAAGGGCGTCGGTAGGCACCGAATCTTACCACGTCCCCCTGTTTCGAAAAAAAAACGAATCACCCAAGCTGATACTATATTTTCAGCTTTAGTGTCAGTTTTGGTGACAGTTCGTAATAATTATTGTTGCTCATAGCAACAAAATATACGATATAGATAATTATATTCTAAAAATCTGAAGACAAATAACCATAGCATTCACGCGACTTTTAGACGCGGCGACTTAGAGACTGTCACGATGCAGTCGCAGGATTAAGCGACTCTCTGAGACGGTCGCAGAATCGCTGCGACAGTCGCATTAATTGACATACATTGGCGTCTAAGTCGCCACGTCTAGCGTCTTGAAATGTGCGCTCCTCTGCGTCTAGTCGCTGCATTCAGCGTCTAAGACTCCGGTCGCTGCGTCTAAAAGTATCGTGTGCTGTCGCCGTAACTGCTATACTAAGAATTCACGGAGTCCAAATGTGGGCACTTTTGTAGTAAAGCTAGATTTCGCATTCACAGAAGCCAAATGAATATCTCGAAGTTAGCGAATGCAATAAATACAGTAGATATATTGTACATAAATATAAATTATATTTGTATATTGAATTATTAAATTATGAAATTGTTATTGTAAATATCTCAAATGCAATAAATAGATACGACAAGCGTTGTTTTTATTTATTATATTATAATACGTCTACTTACATCCTACTTAATTGAAGACATGAATGGATTTTTTGTTGGTACATACACGCTTCATCAACAATAAATATAGAATAACAACAATTGAGCGTTTACACCGTGAAATTATAATGGTTCTCGAGTCGAAGCATATGAATTTGGAATAACTTATAGCACCAATAAAAACGGTTAAATCAATTGTAACGTCAACTATAAAAGAGTTTCAATTTTAATATTTCATTTTTATTCCTTCGAGTTGGTAATAGTAAGTAGTCTTTAAACTTGTATGAATGATTCTCTGAATAAGTTCTTCTACCTGCCGGTAGGCGGCGCACGATGAACATAAATACTAGATGGTTTTTGTTTTTATTTCGTAGTTACTTTATACTGTTAAACATGATTATTCTTATCATAAGAGATAATCAGATAGAGATAACAGAATTTCATGTGTTTCAGGCATATTTAAAAGTCCGAAGTAATCAACTTACTACGGATTATGAAATAACTTATCTGTTCACTTGTTCTCCGTTCAATACACGTTTTAAGCTATTGTTTTTAAATTTTTCAATGTACACATCTCTATCACTTTTTAATTTATCAAATGTTATCACAATCGCACTGCGTAGTTTCATCACGATTCTCAAACCACAACAAAAACTCCAGGGGCGTTAAGTCCGGGTTCCTGGGACAAACCTACAAAGCCATTACATAATACCGATAGCCGCCAGGCCATGGTCGAGGAGCCGTGGGGTTGCAGACAAAATGGTGCTTGTCGTGAGGACTTGAGGGCTTTCTATTCCATGTTGATGTATCTTGTAAATTGTAATTGGCAATGGCATACAACTGTACCATTGCTAAATACTCCACGTTTGAGTATTCATAATGACGGCTCATTTTCACGAAATAAACTCAAAGTAAACATCACACACGGTTCCGACTTCCGACGCGCGACGAGACTGACTGACAGAGACACGGGCCGGTGCGGCGGGGGCAGAGTCCAATGCTATGATTGGCTAAGTCGCGCGTTTGCCATTTGCTAATGGGCTATTTTCCAAGTTTTCAAAAACCACTCCAGAATGTTTATCAGTGATCAATGAACTTAATACATTTTTTTATTTTTTATTCTGATAAGTATTTACTTTCAAATTTTAAATTCAAAATTTTAAAGACCCGCGAAACGCTTCTTTAAGCAAAATGGTGTACTGTGACGTAGATATGCTGTATCCTAAATGTCAAGTAGTAAGCTATATTGTTTGTGGTAGTGAATGGCCTAAGTATGTGACTTATTTCATAAGTAGAATTTGTTTATTTTGTATTCTCTTTGTAATAACAAACATTTGTACCAAGTATCAACATTTAACAGTGACCATAATATTAAAATATCGCTCGTTTCAAAAATTCCACTCGTGTTTTAATACCCTTCATTATATGACAGTTGCATAAACTACTATATTAGTGCTCCGAAATGTGAGATAATGCGCCGAAAGTGGTTGCAACTTGCTCGAAGAAATTATAATATGACAATTGACAACTTAGTTACTACGCATATTACGGTACCCGGGGCTACCATAGAGCTCACGCAATACTGACATCATAATCAATTTCAAGTCGTTTCGTATCACGTGACTCATGAATAAAAATACGTATTTTTTAAAATAGATTTTAAAATAAAATATTGATTATTTACTAATTATTTCACTACATAATGACTTCATTATTCATATTAATTAAAGATTACATTCAATAAGCTTATATTTTTAATACTGGAAAATAGCCCATTATGATTGGCCGAGATTTACTTGTGTGTAATTTATGAATGAGTGGATGGTAAAATAATGTAATACCTCCGATTTATTGCCCTTACTATGAGTTCTCACGTTTTCAAACGCTAGCGATATAACTATCGACTTTAATAAAAAAAATTGTTATTTTAATAAATTAATATTATACATAGGTTCTGTTATTGATATAGAACTCAAAATTTTCTTTTCGATGACGACTTTATTTTCACGCTGTATTATGTCGCGTCGTTATTTTAATTTATAATATAGTTCGTATTCACATTAGAACTAAGTTAGAACTTCATTTAATAGGTACCAACCACCTTTAGGAGCTTGGTCTTCGTATTACTCTTAGAGTAGGCTTGGTCAGCCTATCGTCACG
>LUGF01022857.1:0-16330 GCA_001625245.1 Calycopis cecrops | reverse complement strand
AAAAGTTGTCATTTTTCACTTGCGGCTTTCTTCCAGGAGTGGTGCGATATATACATATAATAAAACAGTAAAATTCGTGTGTCTGTACATTGAATATATTTACGATATTCTTTACCAATTTTATGCAATAATAAGAATAATATAGCAAAAAGTTCGTTAATTTCTGGAGATGCGATGTATGTTCTGGGTCATAATTATTAAGTAATTGTTTGATATCATTAATCAAGCATCATATCGACATAAACGCTAATCTAGCAGTATTTGAGGATTTCGGAAGATGACTGTCAGCGTTTGATGATGATGATGCAGACTGTAAATGAGGTGTCTGTGGGGGAATGGAAAAAGTGTTTCGAAAACTGGTTTAGGCACATCGAACTTGGCTTGGTAGAGAGTAGGTACTTTGAAGAGATTTAATAAAAACATATCTGTCTTTAGATTTTTTTATTTTCACCACTTTAGCTAATTATTATATTTGCTAAGGTTTCGACGTAGAAATATGTTTGATAAATTGTACGTAGAGTAAGAAGAGAAACATCAGTTAGAAATAGTCAACGTTGTATTGCATATACAGGTACAAATAGTGTCATCCACGTAGACGCCTTACCGAGCGGGTAGAAAGTTGTTTTCACGTTTGTGCCGGCGAGCGCCATAACAACGTCATAAAATAAACACGAAAATAAAATGCCACTCGGAAGCCAGACACGAAACAAATAATTTCAAATTGTCTTTCGTTACGTCCAGTTCTTGTTTTGGTATTGGCTTTGGTGGCAGCTGTGGTTTGGGCTTCTTCACCTTCAGCGGCGGNNCGCTTTACAAGCCATTGATGCCGTAAGCACTCCGTAGCACTCGGGCGTGACCTGTGACAAAGACCCTTGTTACTATAACCCCAACACCTTTTAAGTAGGTACCTACTATAATTACTATTATGGACTGGGTGATCGGCACTTCCCTTTAACTAGTATTATTATCATCGTGCCCAGGATAATAATAGCTGTTATTTATTTACTATAGTTAATGACTTGTTGTCAGACCTACCTACTTACTACTTGATTTTTATGATTTTGTATTGAAGCGGTGCAGCTATCCAGACAGTAGAAAACTATGAAACTTGACAACATACCTATTACCTATCCATGACACCAATCGTCGCAATGGTCAATTAGCATTATTTCAAAATAATCCCATCCTGCAAAAAGTTTTTAATCAAAATTGAATTCTTATAAATCACATGTTGAACATATAAGTGATATTATACTGCACACAACTTGAGAAGAACCTGTCAGTTTTTTTACGTCCTTAATCACACAGATTCTTGAGAACCGCAGATTTGTGTGGATGCCCTTAATACAGTAAAAGCTATTTAAATATGGACGGTATTTCATCGTCCTTACAACGATCTTGTTACTTATTGAATTTTGATTTTCTAATGATGATGATGAATTTATATTTTTTTTATTAATTTCCTTTAGAATTTGTGGGCTATTAGATTGCCATTTTCGTAAATTAAAATTAGCTGTAGATAAAATTGATTTTACTTCTTTACACAGATTAATAACACTTTGTAGAAAGTGCTGCCTCTATGTTTCGTGCACGGTCTACAGTATGCGCTAGTTCGATGAACTGTAATTTGGCGATTCTAATAATATTTCCCACATTAGTTAAATAAATAAAAATTTAGAAGGTCCATCCGAAAAAAAAATCTTGGAATATTGATATACTTATCGATATTTTGTTGTTCCATCCCTTTGCACTTAGGTGTACTATTATGTGTAATTACACATTTGTTTTAGTGTGTGTCTTACTAGTGTGTAGTTTTATAAACTAGTGTGCACTTTCTTGTTAGTATGCATATGTAACAACACAAAATATTTTTGTTCATGTGTGATTTATTTCGATGTAGTAAATAACCGGCCCGAGGTGGCGCAACTCGGCTCGACAAGTTTTTGCTATGGAGTGTACCTAGCGTTATCAAAATTAATGTAACGACACCTCGTACGTTTCAATCCGTCAAACCGTTTAGGCTGAAACATAAAATAAACATACTATAATAGATATACATATAACACATGATAAATATAAAAGACCTGAAAGGGATACAAACCCCCGACCTTCGATGTACGTCACATGTACGTCCCCTTACGTCGTCACTGTGCAACCTGAGCCGTTGGGCTAAAATAACAATAATTCCCGGAAAGCCAAATTTTGGTGGAGACCTATAGTTTGCCATTACAAATCAAGTTTTAAAAGTCCCCATCGATCATATGTGTGCTTAAAAAGTTATTCGAGGTCAAAGGTCAAAATTTGAGGTTTTTTGGATTTTGCTTGAAAACGGTAAGTTTTATCAAAAAAAACTTTAAACCAAAGTTGTAGATCTTAAAATTATCTACAAACATGGTATCTTTGGTTTTTTCCCAACAGTTACCATTCCTGAGATATCGCGATTCTAAGAGTCATATAATAGTCATATGTTAGTCATATTATAATAGTCATATTATGTTTCACATAGCGGATGTGGGTCCTTGTAACCTACGAGCTTTAATTGATCGCGTTTCGTGTTACAGGACGAACGTTTATAGACTAATGTACATGTCTACTAATTTTAATAAGAGGTAATGCTACGCTGCCTGCTTGAGGCCGAATTGGGCCGACCGGGGAGGTGCCTCACGTTTACACGATATCGGCGTAAAGAGACAGCTTTGCTGTCGCGTTTCGTGGAGTGTGTTAGTAGCCTGTGGCCCATGGAGGAGGAAAGAGGGCAACGCATCTGCATAGCCTTTGTCTATTAACGTCCGATTTGATGGAAAATGCTCGTATCGCCCTTACGCTATAAAGAAAAATGTCGTTTACAGTTGGTACCTAGATGACCTAGCAGGGTTCATTGAACTATATTGTTTTGTATTGCAAAACGATTTAACATGAAACGTCTGATTTACATGGCATGCATTAATTAACGCGGTGTAGCGAACTTTATAGGCTAATTTAAATACAAATGTACATGAGTATCGGTAATTTGTAATAAATTAAGCATCATCATTTTCGAAATTTAAATCAGATTACGTCGAACGTCACTAGACATAATGATAATGAAGTTATTGCTGTTGATAAAATACTGATAACAAGATTGATAACGTGCCTACCGACAATATCTGTTTTTAATAGTATTAACAAGGATAGGGTTAGGATGCAATGAGTTGAGATACTCCAGAAACTGTTTTACCTCCTGCTCCCCACCCTTCAATATACAAAACACATCATCGACATAGCGTTTCCACAACTTCACCTTCCACAGCTGCAGATCTATCATAGTCTCGATGTACTCCATCCAGATGTTGGCTATTACCGGTGCCACAGGGCTACCCATGGCAACGCCATCCACCTGGAGGTTTGACGCAAGAAATTGGTTGGCGATGTGTCCGCTGGGGACTGTAACCTTAATATTTTTTCTACCTTCCATAAGTTTACTTATAGAATAAAATTGAACACTGAGTTCACGATGAATTTCTTTACAACTCAAATAGTCATTGGGGCTGTTTGACGCAAGAAATTGGTTGGCCATGTGTCCGCTGAGGACTGTAACCTTAATATTTTTTCGAAATAATTTCCTCAAACAGTGTTGCACACTACTTATGGGAAATTCCACATGGTAAAAGGCAAATACTGCCATCTGCTAGTGGACGTCCTTAACACTAATACCTAAAGTCACAGATTGTAATGAATGCAGATGAGTACCTACTAGATATCTTTTTTTATAGAAAACTTCTGAAATTGTATAAAATATTTTAAGTCTTATTTATTTATTTAATCATTTATGCACACTAAAAATATACGTAATAAACTTATTATCTAAAATGCTGGCACAAAGGTACTACTTATTCCATCATTTTGGAATTTCTTCCAGTAGTCCTACTACAGGAAAATCTGATGGTGACTAGCAAAAATAGCGTTACAAAAATCACACATCGGGCGAGGCCAATGGAAGTTCAAATTCGTAACTGTTTATGGGTAATGTAAGATAATATTGACAGTTTGATTTTATTTTAAGTAGAATCAAAAGGCTGTTCGGCTGCTCCTTAAAAGCGAGCAATCGCCTTTTAGTGACCTTCCCTTCCTAGGAGGACTCGTTACGTTTCTATGGGCCATGCGAAATGCACAAAACCTTAAAGCATAGTTATCCCATTAAGGCATTCCAGCTGATAGAGGCCTGTGTAATTGGGAAAGCACCTAACACTTTATACTAATAGTGTAAATTTGGAATTTCCATATGGTTACTTTTTATTTAAAATGTACTGAAGGGATTAAGGTATCTTAAATCTATATATGTGCCAAAGCACACATATAGATATTCAAGAAGTAGTAGTAGTCAAGTCAAGCAAGTGAAAGTATTATAACTAAAATACTTTTGATTTCAATGAAATTAAATTACGGCTAAACAAATACATAATAATAGTATTATAAGATGGCTATGCTTTGGATCTTTTACAATTAAGGTATTGAGTAAATGATACCAAATATGAATTATTGAAATTGCAATGTACCAAGCATGCCATGAGCCATTAAAAAGTTCTGTCTGCCTTTTGCCTAAAGCTACTAATTCTGAATCAAGCATAATATTGTCCTAAAACATTAAACCTATTTAATTTTATTCATCTATTATAAAAATATTAACTTTCAGTATTGAAAATTATGAAACTGATCTCATATTTGGTTCATATAGAGACAATGGTCTAGAGCCATCTGAAGATGAGGATGATGAAGATTCTAATGCAGAGAATGATTACTCCACAGTTGGACACAGGCCTCTCCGATAGCACTTCATTGGCCTCGATCTTCGGGTATCCCTTCCAACTTCCTACTAAGCAAGCTGCTAAAATTAATTTTATGTAATGTATTATTTTATATTGTATATTAATTAATTTCATATATTACCCGCCAAGCATAATCAAAATCAAAATCAAAATCAAAATATTTTTATTCAAAATAGAATTTAAAAAATTGCTTTTTGAACGTCAAAAAGTTTCATCTACCACCGGTTCAACCCTAGCCCTGTCCTGAGAAGAACCGGCGAAACAAACTCAGCGGGCCTCAATGTCAATTACAATGAGTAATTGGACTTACTTTAAATTGAATACACGAAATTATCGCGCGCGAAACTTGAGCTGCAGGATATTTTCTGAAATGTCTGAGCATATCTTTTACTAGTACTACTTAATATTGAAGTTTTTTCCATAATTTACAGATGGCGTATATATAAATTGTGTTCTATTATAAATATAAATATATAATAGTTATAACTATTTCATAATTGCGATTGGAATTAAGAAATACAAAATTAAAGCGATATGTTGAAAATAACATAAAATATAGGTAATAAATACAAATGAATAAATCCAGATAAGCCCTTTATTGTTTTTTGAACATTTTGTATTTTTTCGAGTCTTTCGGTCCTTGCGCAGGCGAGCCGCGAGGGTCACTTGGACCTGGTCACCCTGGAAGTATACGTGGCTCTGTGATAACGATAGACTATTTACGGGACAACCTGTATATATAAAACTCAAACGTGACATAGCCATCTATCAACGCACAGCCCAAACCACTGGACGGATCAAGCTGCGACAACTGCAAGTTACGACGCTAAGAAAGGATTTTTAGAAATTCAACCCCTAAATGCAAATGAATTGTTGCGATTTTTTAAGGTGTCCCACGCTTGGATGAGGTCGAAATGACCTTGGCCTTAATTGCAGACGATGGTCTATGATTTTTGGCCATCATAATACCTATTAGACCGGCGCTGACAGTTATGCCAGCAACTGCCGAGCTTGAGACCGATTTGCAACCATTTAAAATATCGTTTAAATTGTTAAGTGTGATTGTGCAAATAAATACATTCTATTCGATTCTATTCTTTGTCATAGTCCCACGCTGCATGCGTGCTGTTGCCGAATTGGGCGGGCACTACTGCGGAGGTACCTCCCGCTGACACGAGACCGGCGTAGTGCTGTCGCGTTTCGTGCGGTGTGTAGCCAATAGCCGGTGGGACGTGGAGAGACGAGGAGTAAGGAGGGCAACGCATCTGTGTAGCCTCTATGCGGATATCTATGAGTGGCTCCGACTGCTCGTTTGTCCCCTTATACTAAAAAAAAGTATCCAACATTACGCTTTTCCACTTGGTCCCATCACCCGCGACAACCTGCTTGAAACTCGACGCATCATTTTCACGCTCAACGGTTTGGGCATTTGCTAGAAATAATCTACAGATTTGTTTTGGTAAGTCTACTATTATCTGTGTTTACTTAAAAAAGAACGTACAATAGGATTTTACTAATATCTTTGTAGCAGCCCTTGAAAGTGGTAGGGTAATATTTTTCAACTTTCGTATTTTGGTTTCGTTATTAGCTTATGTTATTGAAATTTATACTACCAGCTGCGGCTAAAATGTTTCAAGCGACATCTTGATTGTTATATTGTGCAAGGCAAATTGTTTTAAGCGACATTAAGAATACTATTTTGTGCAAGGCAAGATGTTTCAAGCAACGTTAGTTTTTAAAACAAGGAAAGGAATAATGGCTGAAGCTGCATTTTTTACCAAAGAATAAGTATTTAAGTGACACTTGCGAAACTTTCGCCGCTGTAATTGGCTGGAGTTATCGAATGGCTGCGCTCTAGGGCGCCTTGAGTTAGTGAGTGGTATGGAGAGGACCAGAGTTGTTTGATTTTTAGGAATTGACAGGTTGTTTTGAAAAGGTCTGACGTGAAGTTGGTTCCTTGATCGGTTAATATGGATTTGGGAAATCCGAAAAGGGATATAAAATGTATGAGACAATCACTTGATTCTTTTGCAGTTGGATGACCAACAGAGAGTCTAACAGATGCGTTGCCAACGTTTTAGAGAACAGGCTCTTTTCTTGAAGATCGTATCGGTCCGGAAATACGGAGAGAGGCATTAACCGCAACAACGGAAAAAATAGTTAAAGTTAAACAATATATGCATCGTCGTTGTTATCATTGGAAAGCATGTTAATGACATTACTTAGAACTCCGAACCTCTATTTCGAAAGTCGGGGTTCAAAACCAGACATGTTTTTTTATGGTATAGGAGGTAAACAATCAGTCAGAGCCATTTTCATGATTACCGACGCCCATAGACATCCGCATAGTCTATACAGATGCGCTACCCTCCTTTGGTGGTGGGAGGGCCGCCCTTGTATTTATGAGTTCTTCTTACACTTTTCAATGTTTTTTATCTGACTGTTTGTCGGTTTGTCCAGGCTAAAAACTACTGGACGGATTTGAATGAAACTTTTTGCGGTGTATATATTCTATACTATACATTTTAACTATACTAAGTCTCGTCAACATCTAGAACACTTTTTACTGCGGAAAATCGCTTATTCCTACGAGTAATTCAGTTAGAAATAATTGATAAAACCATAGACTAAATAAAAAGTATTTATTTAGTCTATGGATAAAACTATCAAAACTCATTATTATTTTTTAATTGATTACTAACTGTAGATAACCAGAGAGCAACGCGTCCAAAAATAATAATTGCGTCCGCATCCTTAATTAGTGCTGCCTGATTTCCTCTGGTTTACCGTTCATAAATGATTACTGATTATATTACAAAAAAAAAATGCCTAACTGGATTTTAACTATCGATTACTTCCAAGCTTGCTATTTCAACGGACATAAAAATGAAATCATTATTTGTTCATTTGTCCTTTATGGACTCTGAAATATTAGATTATCACTGATGTCTTTAGCAACTTTATTGCGTAAAAGACGTAGCAACACAAGGAATAAGTAATAAATAATATACCGTAAATCCCAAGTTAATCAAAATTCGTAATTTTATTTCATTTGTCTGTGTTCCACCCGCGTAAATTTCGATCTCGCGCATGGCATCCCATAGGAAAATTTTTTCGGGATAAAAACTAACCTATGTGTTAATGCAAGTTACTCTATATAATGTGTGTGCCAAATTTCATGAAAATCGGTATAGCAGTTTTTGCGTGCAGGAGTAACAAACAAACAAGCAAACACACATACAAACTTTCGCATATATAATATTATACTAAACGCAAAGACTCGTGGCAGGCGGAGTAATAAAACGTGCAAAAGAGATGGCGCACATCATTTACTCTCTCGCACTTGTACTGTTTATGAATGACGTCACATAGGCACAGAGATGCGCGTTGTTTGTGTACGTGCGTTTATCGATAGTAATAGGTCTAAAATGGGGTATTGGGAATGTGATAAATAAAACAGTTTACTGGTATTATTAATCATTCATCATCATCAAATCATGGCAGTTAGTTCGCGAGGCTTATCAAAGTTGAGTTCCTTTAACTTGGCAGGATCTTCTTTTAACTCCGTTAGGAAACTTAAAACATTTAATATTACAACACGACTTTGTTGTTGAATATTTCCCTGAAGTTTGGTAATATTACGACTAATAAACGACTCCATCTCGAAAGAAACTATCAATTGAAATGAATATGACGTACCAGCAACTTAATAATAATTTCAAGTTGATTTATACAGAATTTTTGCCATTCATATAAATTTCAATACTTTTTCGATCGATAACGACACAACTTAAACTGTTTTGAACTAGGCTCTTGTATTTTCTCATATTTTTCACGTTTTGATGGAGTTTTTCATATACATCTACGGAAGATATCATTTATCAGCTTACCTGTGTATTTTCTTCGTGTCTATATTTAACCGTTGGGAAGATAGAGGGGAATTTTTTTAATGGTGAGGACAGGTTTTACGACCCTTGGACCTTAGACGGGTTGCCGAGTTGCCGACCTTCTGTGGTTCAGGGGCCTTCAGCTGCCTCGTAGGGCGAGGTGATTTCGGAACTGTTACCAACAGAATCGCAAATAAATAATTCTTATTCTTGTTTATTCTTATGCTTATTTGGATATTGATGTAAATTCAACATTATTTTCATTATTTCGGCAAGTTTAATAAAAGATTTTTTAGCATGGCAAGAACATAGATGATAGAAGACAAATTATCTAAAATCACAGATAAAAATTCCCAACAATACTTTTTAGTGCGACCTGGGATTTGAACCCGAACCTCGTTTATTGGTTGAACATTCCTACCGTTAGACCCAAGGCTGTCAAAAATTAGAGGCAAATCGACGAAGGAGAATGTAATATAGAGCTGTGGGTTTGAGCCACACATACAAGAGCAGGTTGAGCATCCCTCCGTGCCTCAGCTAGCCACTACACAACCGGTTACACCGGCGACTGGCCCTCCCTGCGGACACACAGCAGCTCACGCGGCGGCAGATCACACGCCGGTACAGTTCCAGTGGCGAGCTGGTGACGAGCGTCNNCCGGTGTGTAAAGTGAGATTGTTGCAAAATAGTGGCTTTTTGTTCTGATGATGGAAGGTTAGCAGCAACTGGCACTTCCTCAGGCTTCGGAAGCTCTGTGGGGCTATAAGTAGCGGAAACCACGGCAAGGTTGTCATGTGTTGGGAAATAAGTAAAGTGAGATTGTTGCAAAATTGTGGCTTTTTGAAAAAATCAGCCAATAGATAGCCATTCTGGCAAGACCCTAATAATTTAGAACTGTTATACATCTAAATTTCACGCGGCAAAGCTGCACCCTGCATCTACAGCTATACACAGACTTTCATCAAATCTGTAAACTGTGTGAAAGTTACAAAGTAGCGATTTTATTTTCGTAACAGTAGTTCAACCACAGTGTATGAGGTCAAGGGTTCGAGTTTCGGATTGGACCAATAAAGTCGTAGATACCTGTTGGGACAGGCGCTATTCCACCCTCATGCTGCGGAGAGCACGTCAAGCAGGCTTCCTACGTCTAATTTGTATCCCGTCCGCCTACCATCCCGGTTTTGATGTGAGAGAGGTGCCATTCAATTTGCCTGCAATACGGTGTAGCGCTTCAGCAGCTCTTGCGTGAAAGAGTAGCAAACAAACAAACAAATAAACATACAAACTTTCGCATTTATAATATTAATAAGTTATGATAAAGTATTACACCCAGTCGCGTAAAATATATGATTTTTAATTACCCAAAAAATGTATGGCTTGAAAGGAAGATGGCGAAATACTTGTTGATAGAATCAATAAGACATTTGTAGACTATATAAATTATGCTTAAAGATACAGATTAAAATATAATAAATTCTGATCTTGTTTCTTGGTAAGTATAATATTTATCTGAGTCTAGAATATTATATAGTTTTATGGAGAAGAAAATTGACTAATATTATTTATGTACACAGAGAGCACTATAGTATTTCGTACGTTATAGTACTCGCAGCATAATTTCACAATTGGGCAACGTTGTTATATTTAATTATTTCTTAATTACTTCGTGTTATTTGCATTTATTATGATGATATTCCAAAATTACGATGGCGCAGCGGTTCAATTAGTTTAGAATAGCATTAATTGTAAGTTTATTTTTAAATAAAGTATATTTTAAGAAACTAGTTTTTTTTTACTACATTGGTACTACTATTTGATTATTCTAATATAAGACAAAAATGTAGTAGTAGTAGTAATAGTAGTAGTAATAGTATAGTAGTAGTTTTAGTAAGTATTGTGTATTTAGAAACACGTAGATAATATGTTAAAGTACTACGTCTACATACATAGAATAGCTATTTCGTAGAAGTGCTACAACAGTACGAAATCGCAGGAGATTCTCGTTGCGGGAGAGGAATAGAAATTGCTTTAAAAAGTGAATATTTGACCAAATTTTGGAATTTTGTATACCAACCTAAGATTTTTAATGAGATATGTCCATTTGAAGCACGGTGTAGGTCATGTAGGTGTTGGGCTTCATTTGATGACTGATATACCTAGATTCAGCATAAGAAGTAAAAGTGGAACCAACATTTGATTTGATGATTGATATCACGAATATTAATTATTATTATAGCTGGAGCCCGTGACTAGGTTATGTAGCGTAGTTTTATTCTCAAAGTGATTGATCAAAGTTGCAGACGTTTGAACCGCGTTATACGATGACCTTCCTATTTCATCTCCATATGAGTAGAATCTCTAATTATCCTTAATTAACGGTCACTTAGGTACCTCATGAAAGGAATCCCTGTACCAAATTTTAGATTTCTAGATACAGTCGTTTTGGGCATGCGTTGATATACATCAGTCAGGTCAGGTCAGTCAGGTTTGCTTCATAGGTACACATATAGGTAAACGAGTAATCCTTTCTTAAAATCTAGAATCTAGAATAGTAAAGTCTAGAATACATACATAACCAGCAAACCTCCCCGGTCGCGCCGGCTCGATTTAGCGGTAACAGCACAAGTCAGAACAGTTTGAATGTGCCGTCGCTGTCCACACGTTGAGACCCGGATTATGTTTTGTCTGCGCAACTGACGTCTGCAAACAACAGATAAACTAGTATAATCAGCAGGCTTTTGTCGGTCGCCCTCTAAGGTACTACAGTAGCTGCCGCCTTGGCGGGAAGTGTTATCAATGTACAACAACGTCTTATCAAGAGATTGTGCCACATCTGCTCGGATGTTGTTTGCGTTTCATTTCATAATAATAAACATTTAAGATGAAAGTCAGCCAAGTGCGAGTCGAGAATTTCGTACCAAAGAGAAATAAAGGTAGGTATAACTATTTTTCTGTCCGACGTAGACGGAAAACGAAAGTATCGGGACGAAAGACGACGTTTCACAGAAAAAGAAGATTATTACGTTTCTCACTATACTGTCACTCTCGCTAACTCTACTCTCAATCAACACTTGCACATACCACGTTACGACTGATAAATCTTTTAAAGTCTTTTCAAAAAAATCTTTTTCTCTTAAAAAGTTTTGTTTGTTTGTTGAATAGTCCAATCATTATATCCAAAAAATCGACCCTACCCGTGAATAATTTGTTATTGAATTTTTCTCTAGGTGTGTATGAGGGTGGCGGGGAGTCACTGGGAGTGTAAATTCAAGAAGAGTCTGAATTGCTGTTCGTTGGAATACACGTCAAGCATTTTTTTTTCTCAAGAAAAGAGCCTACCTCTTTCTTAAAGGCCGGCAACGCGTCTACAATACATCTGGTTTTGCACACGTCTATATAGGTGTATCACCATTCACCGCCAACTTCCTGACTCCGGACTGTTATTGCTACGCGGCATGCTGCCAAATTGATCCAACAGAACTGAGAAGGGAGAGGCCCTTACACAATACCGGTGTAAAGTGGCAATTGTGCTTTGAGTTGATAGTGTTAGCATTAAATATGTAAAAGTTCTTGCAATTTTAATTTAAGCTAGTTTGCAAATTACAAATCCAATAGGTATCATGCACATGTACAAAATATGAATATTAAATAAATATTTCATTTTATACTGAAATATGAGAATATTAAAAATAAGGATATAACTAACCTGAAGATTCATCTTCATTCTCCATATTCAACACTTACTATTTAATATTCTGCAAAATAAAGAATTAATAGTTACCAAACCAGACCAATAGATTACACAACAGAAGTTGAGTTTCATTTCCCATTGAAGCCTATTGTGAAGCTACTACAGGAGATGTGTTTCATAAGAGAGTGAGTGGTGATCACACAACCTACTTATTTATAAGATAGGACAGAGAGGCAAAATTCTTCGCATATTATGCAGCACTCAATGTTCTCTACCTCTTACTAAACGTATTTGTCCCCCATTGATATAAAAAGCCCAGAAAGAGCGAGGTGTGAAGTTCAAAAGCGGACACCGTACGATAATAATATCAAAATAGAAAACCGTACATCGTACAATACCAAACATACAAGAGCATAAATCAGAGGCGTCGCAATCGGCAGGCTACACTGCGCCCGCACATCCAAAACCACACCTTATCACCTCATTATAAAGTACAAAATTGAATGCGGACTGACATAACGGATGCCCCCAGCTGCAAAAAAAAATATGTTTGATAAATGAGAGAGATTATTACAATAATAAGATGTAGATAACTGATAAAGTAGTCTATAAAAGTTATGTTTTGCTCCTTTTTAATTATATCAGCCAACGCGCCAGGCTAAATAAATATAATAAATAGGTATAATATATTATAATGATGATGATTTATCAACCCATGTCTGTATGTATGGATTTTCGACCCCGCGCCCCGCACCGACGTGAAGACGGCTCGAACAAATATTTATATTTTACTATTGAACAGTGTTCCAATTAGCAAAGTGAAAGGCTTTTAGCTTACGTTTAGCTGTGCGGAACAGCTCAGCGAGTGAATATTTCGGTACACTTTCATCGTTATTATATAGTGTTAAAACTAAGCTAAGTGCTAAGTTGACTCTACCAAATCAAAGTACAATTCGCTTCTCCTGTATTTAGCTTCCGCTTTTTCGCCGGGGGGTCAACGGAATTATCTGCGACTTCAGCACTAGACATCGGGCACGAACGCGCACAATTTTGACAGAATTTTGGTCTGGATTTTTGCGAAAAACCAAGAAAAGAGTTTTTAATTTTTTGCGGACGACATTCGCGTTTTGTGATTTGTCTTTGATTCGTTGAAAGATGAAAGCTCGCTTACTCACTGCGAAAGAATAAAACAAAATGGGTAATTTTTCTTATGTCTAGTAACCCTTTACACGCGCAGACATAAATACATTGTCACAATTTTTATGCATCAATATTTTCTAGGCAACATTCCGTCCGCCTTTTTTTTAACGTCCTTGCTCTTAATAATGCCCCATTTTTAATTATCTTTTGTTGCATCAAATGGATAAATAAAAAGACGTACCCGGGGACCAGGAGACCGCAGCAGACCCTCCGTGGGAGGTCTATCTGTTGTTTCACCATCAGCGGTTCGTCTAAGGGGACGTTCAATTCTCGGACAGCCTTCTCGAGCCATCTTCTGGTGTGGAGGTCTTTGCACGACAGTTTAAGGGCCCCGTCTCCGACGATTGGTTTGCCTAAGAAGGTAGGTCCGTCGTCATCTGAGTTGCTCGGTTCCGAGGCCTGTTTTATAATATGGTCAAGCAGCGCCTGTTTAATTTCTTCTGCTTTGGGGGGGCTAAGATGTTCGGACACTTTCGTAGTGATTGCGACAACTAGTTCCAGAAATAAAAATAAAATTTGTATTCCCAGACAGCGATTGGCACTTTTTGGAAAGAATGTATATTGTGCAGCAATACGAATATACAATCATTTACCATCACAGTGTCACGAGATGACCACTGCGTCTTTAAAAAAATATTTGTTAAATCTATTAATAGACAAATCTTATTATACTATTCAAGATTTTCTTAATGATAAATTGTAACAATAAATAGTGATACCTATTTATATTATTATTGTTGATTTTAAATGTTTTAAGTAAATTGGAATTTAAAATGATGTAAATTTATACTAATTGATTAAAATGTATATTATTTATTTTTTATTTATTAAATTATAATAATTGTTGACGTCTTCTTAAATTATTGTAATTGTATAGCTGTTAGATATTATTTATTAAGTAAAGGAATGTAATTCAAGAATTTATTTTATGTAAGAAGAACTAGGATGAGTAATGTTTTCTTTTTTTTTTGTGACCATAATAGTATTATTATAAATTTACGGAAATTTAAATATCTATGCCGTCTTCATCTTCTTCAGTTAGGTCAAACAAATTTACAAAGGATGACTTAACCACTGACGTTGACTCTGTAAGTACTTATTATGTTTTACATACTTTCATCGTTCTGTATAATCTAAATGTTTTAATAATTTTTCACAACTTAACCAAGTAAAAATTCCATAATTAGATAGCATTAAGTACCTAGGTATTCACCTAGATAGATGGTTAACCTGGACTAAACATTTTTACTAAAAGGAAAGCTTAGCTTAGCTTAGCTTAGAAAACAGCTTAGAAAATTGTACTGGCTACTAAATAGAAAGGAAATAGTAATCTTGCACAACGATGATAATAAAGTCGCGTATATAAATCAACGATTGGAAGTACAGCAGAGCAAATACCGTAGCGCTCGGTGTTCATGGTTCATTCAAGTATATTAGAATTAAGAAGAATGAAGTTGAGTACGGCACTGGTTCTACAGCCGAGAAGACGGCAGTCAACAGACACAACAACTTCAGCCACACAAAAACACAAATACGCAATACAAAGAAAAAAAATTATAACAATAAAAACACTTGTGGTTCTCACTCAACTTTGAGAGGCTTAATTTCTTCTTAATTCACTTCACTTTTTCATAATAACCCGGTAAATATGTACTCACAGACCAGTCTATGAGATTTTATTGAATTATATTTGTGTTATATTTAACTCTCTAAATAATGTTAGTACAACAATAGTAAAACACGTGATGTGTAATATACTTACTCTCTTCTTTTTGATTCTGTTAAAGCTTTCGCAGGAAGGTGTCGTCCATCAAACACAAGTATTGACAAACAAAATACCATCCGTTGATTTCGTCGTGGATCGTTCAAATCTGTCTTAATATATTATGGGCTAGAGTGAAGACCGATACACAAATAAATGACATGAAAATCGGTCTAGCCGTTTCGGAGGAGTATGATAACTTATATTGTGACACAAAGAAATTATATAGGTATATAGATAAGAAAGATTATTTTTTTTTGAATTTTATGAGTGCAGGATGAAGAATGTCGATGTCTGCTAGGGTATTATTTAAACTACTATATTCGTTGCACATTTTTGTAATCGGTGCTTGTGAACCCAAACCTGTCCTAGAGGGTCGACCGTGTAAATTTTTTCTATTTGGTAAGCAAGAGAAATGATTGTTCAAAGAGGCAGTAGTAGTTTTTTGTTTATAATAAAAACTAAACAATGCATTGAACCAATTTTTGAAATTGATGATAGTACAGCTACTCACTATTTCTCAGTAGGTTTTACAACATAAGTATTGAATATTATGTAGTTCAGTTATTTCTCAAGAATGGTATCTTAATACAATTGTGAAGATGTTTTGATACTTTTTTCACAAAAATATGGCTCAGTCACCACTCCTTCATAGCTAACAAACCACCAAACCATCACTGAAGTCGGATAATGCCCACGTTGCACTATGTCATCTAATTGGAAGCTTCCTTAGAGATTTGAGCATAAATACGGCCATTTTGTTTGTTAAAATGTTGCGCAACGCCATTAGTCGGAACGAATTGTGACGTGTCCGTTCACTATCTATCGGAATTTGACCATCAGGCTGGCGCAGTGGTACAGGGCTCGGATAAGCGGAGCATGTTGGGCCAGGGGTCGCGGGTTCGAATCCCACCTAGTTGATGGATTTTGTTGTTGTTCATTTATGTATTTATACATATAATAAAAGTCTTAAATATATAAAATT
>LUGF01022840.1:468401-478408 GCA_001625245.1 Calycopis cecrops | reverse complement strand
ATTTATAATCTCTTAATTTATTTTCTATTTATATATAAGTACACAACGCACACTATATTTTTTTTTTCTTATTATTTATAATGTAACTAAGTAGCAACGGAATCCGTTAATTGTTATTGTCTTCCGTCTTACCCACAGGATCGCAGGATGTCACTGAAAATCGCTGCCGGAAACTTATGTTCTCCGACGAATGCCGAGAGACATCCTTTTCAGTACTCCTCACATTGCATCACTGTGCATGAACATGCAACATTCTTCTCTGTTTTAGTTTAATTTTTCTTTTCTTTTATTTTATGTCTCATGTTTTTATTTAATGTATTTATTTAATGGAGCATTGAATAAAATTATTTCTATTTCTATTTCTATTTCTATAAAAAGAACAATAATAAAGTTCAGCCGGCAGATGGTTGCAGTTTTCCCGTTATTTGACCCCAGGCGCTTGTGTGCACAAGAATAAATGGCTTGGTTCCAAATTCACAAGATAATATATTGCTGTACTAGCTGCGCCCAGCAGTTTCACTCGCGTAAAATAGAAAATCATCCCACGGCGTCTCACAGGAACAGTTTTTAAGGATAAAAAGTCCTTTCTATCCTATGTATTAATCTAAGTTATCCTCTATGTGTGTGCCAAATTTCATGAAGGAGTAACAAACTAACACACAAACAAACATACAAACTTTCGCAATTATATTATTTGTAGGATACGTTTTGGATTTTATAAGTAGTACCTAGAGACTAGTTCTATAACCACGGTTGTATTAGAACGGGTCCGGCAGGACCGGAAAATCTGTTGATAATATTGTTCTCTCTCCTAAAAATATCAACATGGTGATGACATAGATAATGATCTCGTAGTTTGTCTATTCTCTGGACCGTATAAGAGGCATTCCTAACAGAAGGACTATAAAAAGGACATTATAGTCACACAATCAAATGTGTACTTCGTGACCTCATAGCTCACGTTTGTGTCCAGATCTAGAATATTCACATTTCACAAACAAATTAACTTTGTAATAACATATCTTAGGGCCGATTTTTCAATCCTATATATATAATAGATAAAAGATAACCCTAGGAATAAACTATCTCTGTTTAATTTTTTATTTCGTGTTTAAGTGCGATGGCAATAATTTATTCCTAGGGTTAATTTTTATTTGACGATTGAAAAACCGGCCCCTACAATCATATAACGTTAGGTTAAATTTCAATGTATGGTTAGTACATAACTTATCTCCGACTACGCGCCAAGTTATCTTGACTATAACCGGCTGACTATGAACTCATCAGCTTATTAGTATTCCAAACGGATTTATCTTTGTATCCACCGATAGAGGTAACTGATAATAGACAAGTCCTGCTTTTAAACTACAATATTAATTGCACTGCCCATGTTTTTGGCAACGACATGATTTCCCCATGGAAACTGCGCCGGTCGCAGGACCCGGGTGGGGATTTAGGGGGGGCTGTTGCCCGGGGCCTCGTGAGGCTTAAAGGCCTTTAGATCATTTTGAGAATAAGAGGGGCCCCTTCTCTAGAGCCTCCCCCCGGGCCCCGCTACAGCTTAACCCGACGCTGCACGGAAACTAAAGCATCAGTTAGTTATGGTGTGTAGGCTTGCATAGCGTAGGTTAACAGCTACTATAGGCATGTAGTTATGATAGTATATTTCGTAGAGTCTATTTAGTAATCACTACATAGTATAAAACAAAGTCGCTTTTTGACGTGTATGCTTAGATCTTTAAAATTAAGCAACTGATTTTGATGGAGTTTTTAATAGATAGAGTGAGTTTTATATGTGTAATAACTTATAAATATAAGCGGGTGAAGTAGCGGGCGGAAGCTAGTATAATATCAAATTAATAGGAAATGTTAGGTTTTGCTTATCATTAGGTCGGTGGTAGATGGAAATTTTTGACGTTCAAAAAGCAATTTTTTAAATTCTATTTTGAATAAAAATATTTTGATTTTGATTTGATTTTGATTTTGATTAATAATGTAAGTGAAATCAAGCAATGCAATAGTAATAAATAATTTTCTTTCATTGTCTCCACATTGTTGACAACTTAAACACGCTATCAATATAATACATGATTGAAACGTAAATTAACACAGTACAAGACAATAATACATAACATAATGCAGGCCCTCGTCAGTATGTTTATAGGATAGAGATAACACTGTTAACTGAGTAACTATAAATAAAATATTATACAGTTTACATATTCTTTCTTATAAATTATAAAATACTAGCTGCGCCCCGCGGTTTTATCCGCGTAAATTTCGATCCCGTAGAAAATAAAAAATCATTCTATGGCATCCCATAGGAACATTTTTTCGGGATAAAACTATCCTATGTGTCAATCCAAGTTACACCTAAGTGTGTGCCAAATTTCACGAAAATCGGTTCAACAGTTTTTGCGTGGAGTAACAAACAAACAAACATACAAACTTTTGCATTTATAATATTAAGTAGGATGTGAGTATACCTACTCTATTTATAGAAACTCAGCTAACTACTAACAATGTTATGTCTATCCTAGAAACTTTGTTAAATAAAAAATACATATTATTTTAATTTATAAGAATTGTATTTATAGTTACTCAGTTAACGTGTTACTTCTATAATATAAGCAGTTACGTGGGTCTGCAGACTGCACGAGACAACACGTTTCGATAATGTATTATAACGAAAGCGAGTTCAAGTTATAAATAATGTGGAGACAATGGACGAAATTTATAAACTCAAAACGTTATGAAATGACAGTGAAAACTCTAGCACAAATTGTATTACAGCACACCATAGCTAAAATATAAAAAAATGTACTAAGTATTTTATAGATAGAATCCATTCAAAAAAGATTTGTGAAACATTTACAATTTAAATGCAAAACATATGATCCTACTTATGAGTTAAGGGCTAGGAGATTCCATCTTCTCCCTTTATACGAAAGACGACGTATTGCCGATATTTCCCGTATAATTAAAATTGCTCAGAACAAAATAGATTCTCCCCTTCTTTTATCTAAAATATATCTAAAAATCCCCTCTAAACCCGTTCGTAATCCAACCCTTTTGTATACTCCACTTAGCAGCAGCAATTATAGACAAAACTCTTTCTTCGTCAGATCTTCGAAAGAAATAAATAAACTGAGTGACATTCCAGAATTAGACTTCGATTTATTTAACACCTCAGTCTATTCTCTAAAGAAATTTACAACAAAGCATTGGTTTGGCGCGATTCTCTAACTATAGTTTTTTTAGACTTTTATACTACTTCGATTGAATGTTAAGCGCATGCAACTATTAATATTCTTTTATTTTTTATCATTGTCTTTTTAATTTTAGCTTTAGCTTTTGTAATTTTTTAGCAATCGTAAATGAAAACTTATAAATGATGAATTGTTTTTTTTGTATATAGATTTAACTTTAGCATTGTCTTTAAGCTTTTATAATATTTTAGCAATCGTAAGTGAAAACTTATAAATGATGAATTGTTTTTTTGTATATAGATTTAACTTTAGCATTGTTTTTAAGCTTTTGTAATATTCTAGCAATCGTAAATGAAAACTTATAAATGGTGAATTGTTTTTTGTATATAGATTTAACTTAAGCATTGTGTCACTTTGTTTTCCTAATAAAGTAAAATAAAATAAAATAAATAAAAAATAGATTTTAAAATACTTTTTTTCGTTTCGCAACTTACTAGTACTTTTCCTACCGAATTTTCCGTTGTGTTCATTAGCTGTTTTTACATTTTTATTACAAAAGACTTATAATGTAATAAAATATATTTATTACTTTTACATTAATTGCAGGTATATTTTTTCGCAGTCACTGCAGATGTTTAAACAAAACGGTAAATCTGCCTTGACACAGTATCGTGCGATACGATTATTTTTTTAAAAGGTTTTTTCGCGGTACATTTCGTGTATACCCAATTGTCTCGTACAAGGAAAAGGCGCTTTCGAGTAAACCCAACGTCTATTGTTTATTAAACCGCAAATCAATTGTTGCTTTTTTTTCTTGTAATTTCACACTGACTCATAATGTGTCATTGATACAAGTACCTACATTAAATGTGACAATACTACACTGCTTGGATAGTAATCGGACCAATATCTGCAAATGCGCTACTAGCATAATTGCAAATATGGGGTTATTACAGATATTGGTCAGATTTTAGACAAAGCAGATGCAATTACGCTAGAATCGTATTTACAGATATTGGTCAGATTTTAGACAAAGCAGATGCAATTACGCTAGAATCGTATTTACAGATATTGGCCAGATTTTAGACAAACTAGATGCAATTACGCTAGAATCGTATTTACAGATATTGGTAAGATTTTAGACAAATCAGATGCAATTACGCTAAAATCGTATTTTCAGATATTGGTCAGATTTTCGACGAACTAGATGCAATTACGTTAGAATCGTATTTACAGATATATGTCAGATTTTAGACAAAGCAGATGCAATTACGCTAGAATCGTATTTACAGATATTGGCCAGATTTTAGACAAACTAGATGCAATTACGCTAGAATCGTATTTACAGATATTGGTAAGATTTTAGACAAATCAGATGCAATTACGCTAGAATCGTATTTACAGATATTGGTCAGATTTTAGACGAACTAGATGCAATTACGCTAGAATCGTATTTAGTGATATTGGTCAGATTTAGACAAAGCAGGGTCTGCTTGATGCAATAATTGACATAAAGGGCGGCGCGCCCTGGTGTGTCATGTTCTTAAAACTCTATATGGATGCATTTCCTGTTGAGGTACGTTTAGTATTTGCGAATGTCGGAGTTGCCTAACATTACTTTAGACGCGGCCATACATACTTAGACCCTTATTATGGTCAGGGTCGTTAGGGAGTGGTATGATGGTGTGTTGTCGTTGTTATTGCGGCCAGTGCGAAATATCTAAGAGACGAAAATATATTAGTTTCTATACTACATAACTACTCTAAGCAATTATAAGTTCGGAATTCGAAAACGGAATCCTAAAAAAAAGTTTTGGAAAATATCTTAATTTTTAATTTGTAAATTATCTTTGGAAACGTACAGAGAATAATAGACATGGATTCAAAGATATCTTTGTATTCATCTCTATGCCTTGATAGATACTAATGGTGGTTTTATATAATACCTATGTATACATATAATAGTAAACACTAATAATATGTACTACTAATACGAAAATTTATACGCAAAATCTACTGAATGTATTTGTATAAAATTGAGGTCAGATATGCATTGTAATCTACGAAAACATACAAAGTCATCACAAAAATTCTTCCGGTTTCGGCACAAAGCACGGATAGTAATTTAATGAAAAAGTTTCAACTTTGTTTAAATGTCAAGCCAATTATAAGCCATACCATTTTTATTGACAAATAAGATCATGTTTTTTTTTTAATTTCTTTTCGGTGCCTTGCTATTCAGGTCAAGGCGTTTGGCCATGATTAAAGTTGCCCTATAGGTCTATAACAAATAACTAATTGCCCTTAAAAACTGGCTTTACTAAGAATTGCCGATTACATTGCAATCGGCAATTTGACGACCGGCTGGCTCGGTGGTAACACAACTCGCGCCAGGCAGCGCGGATTCCTGGGTCATGGATGTTTATCTATCTACTTACATGCATATTAATTTCTGTAATAACATATCTTAGATTTACAAAAGACTAGCTGCACCCCGCGGTTTCACCCGCGTAAATTTCGATCCCGTGGAAAATCATCCAATGGCCATGGGCAATGGGTGTTACTCCAAGTTACCCTCTATGTATGTGCCAAATTTCATGAAAATCGGTGCTGCAGTTATTGCGTGAAGGAGTAACAAATAAACAAAGAAACAAATAAACAAACATACATACAAACTTTCGCATTTATAATATTAATAGGATATACTTCCGTTATCTAGTGCTTGTTTTTTTTTTATCTTTATTATTTTAAAAGGGGTTTTTATCCATATGGATACGTCAACCCCATCGTACCTTATTATTACGATAAATAACCTTAATCAGCAATTATCCTAAATAATAATTATAAAAAAGTGTCATCAATTGATTAATTTAGCTAGATTATCTAGTACTTGTAACACCACGGTTTAACGGTATTTACCACGACACTCTACTATCGCGGTGTATTAAGTTTACAGAATATATTATATCATTATTTAATTTATGCATACGGGGATTAACGCGAAACATACCGTTAATTCTCCTGACGTTTCGACCGGGTTGCACCGACCGTGGTCACAGGATGACATCAACTGACGGTCGGTGCAACCCGGTCGAAACGTCAGGAGAATTAACGGTATATTTCGCGTTAATTCCCGTATGCATAAATTAAATAATTATGCAACGCGAAAGTTTAAAAGTATTAATATATTATATCAATTGCATGAAAACGATTTATATATATATACCTACTTAATATTGATTACTGTATTTCGGATGCACGGTGATTAATGCTATGTTAATAATTCCGACAGCCCTCATGGCTCACCAAGCCACTCAATGCATTTGTGATAGATTTAGTAGCTATTTGGGCGAGCTTGTACCTCGTGCCATCACACCGCCGGCCTCATCCAGGGGCAAAAACTTGCAATGTAATACAAGAATCGCTACTTAATGGTCACCGCACACTTATCAACTCGGAAAGGGAAGGTAAACGTATCGCCTCGAGCCGTTCTTTGTATGAAACTCCACATTGCAACGCACTCTAATGGGAAGCTTAAGGTAATCGCCTCGCCTCGGAAAGCAAAGGCGATACGTTTACGTTCCCTTTCCAAGTTGATAAGTGTGCGGTGAGCAATAGACACAAAAAGTACCTCGCCGATGATCTTGTCCACATTGAGTATATCGTTGGAGAAGCACTGTCCCTCCCAGCGCGCGCACTCCTCCCGGTACGAGAAGCGCTCCCCGTTGCTCAGCGTCACGGTGATGTTCTGCACTATCTCGTCGAGCTCCCTCAGCTCCCGCCACACCTCGGTCCGCAGCATGTTGGTGTTGTTGTCCTTGGGGACCACGATGACTCGCCCGAACCTGCCTGCAAAGAATACTCCACATCAGATACCTCTTAAAGCTCGGCAAGTCGTCTGCAAGACGTCTAGTTTTGCGGATATCTATGGGCGGCGGTAGTCATTAACCGCCTGCTCGGTTGCCCCCTATGATATAAAAAAATCCGATGCTCTAGATATCCTCATTTGTGGACTCGCTCATGTAAATCGGGACGACGCAAACCAGGAGGACTTCACTCTCTGAAATTGTACCTTTTGGAGCCCAAGATAAGTGAATAGAATAGGATAAACAATATAGGGCGAGTATCATGAAGTTTGCTCCGTGCATCGTGACTCCAGACATCTTTTATCGTCCTACTAACGTTACTGTTCCACTAGCATCTAGGCCACTCATCTTCAATCATTTGTTTAATGAAATTCTGCATCGGGTCTTCAAAATCGAGAAGTACTTCACTTCTGAAATTGTACCTACTGGCCTACTAGACTACTAGACTAGTGGCAACGCTACCGATTAGACTAGATTACAATAAATAATGTATAATAATAATATTTTTTTACTGCACACCAAAACAAAATTCTTACAACGTAAATACACTCTATTAAACGCACAATAGGCGGGAAAGCGATAACGCTTTAAAGCATATCTTTCAGGCAACCATCACTTGAAAGATGTATTGCGTGAATACATAGGCATGCAAAATTAACTTTAGTAAAAAAAAACCTATCCTAATAAACTAATATCAAATAACAAATAAGTAGGAAAAACCTATATTGTGAAAGCTGAATACTAGCGAGAGAGAAAAAATTTATGTGTAATGGCCTACGTCATTAAGTTTGGAACATGCATCGTTGTCTAATCTTTACATATGACGGCGCTAGAACCTTTTTAGAGCGTTGGGAAACGTGATTTAGAAAAATAAGAGGGATTGACGTTTCCCCGCTCTGACAGAACTCCGGTCTCTTTTGCAAAAGGACGACGGGCGAACGGAAGAGGATTGGAGAGAAGATAATATTTAGTTTGGAAAATAATCCGTTCGCACCGCGTTAGTGCAGAATGTATCCGGTGGACTGTCTATGGGTTCTAATTAATGGATACTCGTTGATTATGATCTTGTTAGTATTTCATTGAGAATTTGTATTGTTATAATATTGTAAAACACGGTCTCAGTTCTCCTCGCCCGCATACCCATGAGAGCTCGGCAGTCACAATGAACCCCGAATCAATAGATGACCACCAAACCCCATTATCAGAAGTGGGATCTGAAGGGCTTACTCCAGAGGAGAACAGCCGTGCGAGACCATCAGCGCTGGCATCAGAACCAATCTTGTCACAACAAATGGAGTGGTTTTTAAGTCGAATGATGGCCATGTCACAATCGCAACCTTCGAGCAGTAAGTCCATCCAATTAATCGAGTTTGATCCTGATGGTATCGAAGCGGACATTGAAGGTTGGTGCAACGTGACGGAAATCATAGTCGATAATCGTAAGTTAGAAGAAGCACAACTACTTTTGTTACTGACACGTGCACTCAAAGGCCGAGCGGCTACCTGTTTAACACGACTGCAGGCATGGCAGCTAACATGGCCTCAAATAAGAGAAATATTACTTGCGAAGTTTACCAAACCTATGCTGCCTCAAGACTAGTTTGACGAAATCCTACGTTTTCAAGTGGGAATTAAAGAGAGCGCGAGCGAGGCGGCCACGCGCCTTTGGAATATTATCGAACGAATTCCACGATTGGAGATGTCTGAGGACAATATTACGGGATTTGTATCTTCAGTCTTATGTCAAAAGGAAGCCGTTATTCGTCGCGAGTTGCACTCTCATAACCTGACCACAAGATCGCAACTTCTGCGCCTACTCAACGGCGTTTCGTTGAAACGAAGATATGAGGGCGGTGATAACTATAATGCAGATGTGAAGAGAAGCCGATTCAACGAACCACCCTTTACGGGATTATGCCACCGTTGTGGTACTCAAGGTCACAAATTGAAAGATTGCCGTAAACAAAGAGAAGAGTCCAATTTCTCAGAGAAGACACGCGAGCAAACAGTCAGAGCCACTGATAATCCAAAAACAATCACCTGCTTTGAGTGTGGACGACCAGGACATTTGGCGTCAGCGTGTCCAGATCGAGCTGATGGCAGTGGAGCAGCGAGAGTCAAAGCAGTCCAAGTGTGCGAACGCAAGGCATCGAGGGGCACCTTGACTACATCATCTGGTGAGCCAGTTTCTTTTCTCTTTGATAGTGGATCTGAATGCTCATTAGTAACTAAAGGTTACGCCGAGAAATTCCCTGGTACAGTGAGGAATGATTTAGTTTACCTCACGGGCATCGGTAAGGGGAATGCAGAATGTATTGTTCAAGTTATTAGCCCCATCAATGTTCAAGGCCTCCCGCTGACAGTGTTGTTTCACATAGTACATAGAGTTAGAAACTCTAGCGGTCGTTCGCGCTGTCGAGAATTTTCGTCATTATTTATACGGTCAACACTTTACTGTCTTCACCGATTGTAATTCTTTAAAGGCGTCTAAATCGAAAACCGACTTAACTCCGCGCGTACATAGATGGTGGGCATTTTTAAAGGCGTACGATTTTGATATCATTCACAAGCAGGGCATTAGTATGAGTCACGCTGACTATCTATCAAGAAATCCCGTCCGTGAGCCCACGACTAGTCCTCAGAGAGCGAATGATTTAACTGTCACTTCGAAAGATAATAAAAAGTTAACTTCAAAGAGTTGCATCAGGGTTGGCTGGCTGTAGAGCAGAAACACGATAGCCAAATTTGTGATCTGGACCGTAAACACCAAAACAACGAGCTGCCAGAAGCAATGGCACGAACGTATGACGTTCGAAATGGCATACTGTATAGGAAAATTGAACGCAATCATACCAGTTCTTGGTTACCAGTGGTACCATGATCGCTGACCTGGACACTCATTAATCATGTCCACTCAAATATCATGCCATTA
>LUGF01022840.1:456575-468132 GCA_001625245.1 Calycopis cecrops | reverse complement strand
CTCTCCCTCTCGCTCTCACACAGTGTTATAATGAGATTTTACGATATCGATTTGGATATTATAACATCATGTAAAATTGCTTAAATTGAGTTTTTTGTTGTCTGAGCTATAACAGTACTCGTAGTCATTATAAGTCAAGTATTGGAAACATAAGTAGAATGTTACAACATTAGTGTAGATAAAAGTAATAAAAGCTTAATTTATCTCTCTGCCCTGTCAGAGGACTAGCGCGAAGATATATTGTAATATAAATTATATTTAGTAAGAGGTGGTGCCACACTGCATGCTTGCATGCAGTGAAATTAGGCCGACGCGACCGGGGAGGTACCTCTCGCTTACACGAGACCGGCGTAAAGTGATAGCTGTGCTGTCACGTTGCGGTGGCCCAGGGGGGTGGGAGGAGAAAGGAGCGCGAAAGAGTATGCGGATGTCTATGGGCGTGAGTAGTCATGTCCCGACTGCTCCTTTGCCCTGTATACCATAAAAAAATAAGCTTGGTTACGCACCTGGTCGTGTAATCCTCCCCACGCTAAACCTATGGCTGTAGTTGACTTTGAAGTGCTCCTCCACTATCCTCCTCTCCAACTTTCCCTGGCCACTGACCGGGGAGAACAGATACTCCGGGTCCATCTCGTAGTATATCCTCTGAAAGCCGGTGATCATGAGCAGGGTCAGCAGGATGGGGATGATGATGAAGTAGCCCGGCCGCTTCCCCACCACCAGACCCAGCTGGTAGAAGGATTTGTTGAGTATGGTGTCCACGAATGTTAGTTTGCAACCCATCTGGAACAAGGATACATGCTATTAGATCAAATTATGTATCTACATACATTTATATTTATATGCTATTATTAATTTTGAAGGTACTATCATCCGATATAATTCAAATGCCTTTTCCGGTTGAAACAAGGTATCTCATTTCAGGGAAAAAAAGGTGCTTCGATCCTGTGCTGTATAGATAATGTAACCAACTTATTTTTACCTATTAATTTGAGTATTCATAGATGATAGATATGTAACAGGAATGATCAGTGATATTAGATTAAGATATTATGACTATGTTTCATACGGTGCGTCAAGCCGTGATTTTGATCTGTGCATGTGTCAAGTACTACGTGCGTGGAATTGTGTATTGTGTCCGTGGTATATGTCCCCGTTTTGTTATAAACAAGTCCTTCTTAACCTTTACAATGTACAGATTGGTCACGTATATGGCCCAGCGGAGTTTTGACCAAAATCAACATATGGGAAAGGGGGAATGAGTTCCTTAAATTTATGTGATTGGTACATAAACTCAGGGCATAATAATAATTATGTAAATAATAAAATAGAATCAGTTTATTTGTAATAAACAAACTGAAACGTATAAGTACCTACACTGAAGTTTAAGATACAAAAAAGTTGACAAAATAAAATATTATAAATAAAATAATAGGTACATTAAAATAACGTGCACATAATATGCATATAACAATTGAATAACTGAAAGTGCTTTGATAACATAACTTGATGAAAGTTGATAACGATCATGATTCAAGGCCTAAACAACAAGTAAAAAAAAATATGTAAGCTCAAGAGTAATATAATAATAATATAAGAACGGCCCTAAGTCATATTTTATTTTTTATATCATGTTTTTATAAGTTTAATAATCTAGTGAATTTTATAGTATTTTACTACCTATTAATGTATTTTATTTTATTTGTGCTGTAATATTTATTTTTCTTAGAAAAAAATATTCCAACTACATTATTTCTAATCTGTACCTATTTGAAATGATATCTAATATTAATTATATATTAACTTGGTGATGTACATTTATTACATCGAAACTATTTATACAAAATATTATGCACATTTATAAATATTACTAGTATATAAATTATAAATGACACTCGTTTAAATTTTTATATTAAAAACTGAATAATGTTTTTAAGTTACTTTATCACATTTAGAAAAAACACTAAGCAAAATATACTAACCTTGGGCAATCAATGGTTGACCTTCGTAATATTTTATACGGTTACAAAACTACTATAATAGGTATGACGATCAATTTTAATTTTATACTGAAAAACTTATTCAAGAATATTTTTATGAATAGAAATTACTTAGATTTTTATTTATTTTAAAAATACGTCATGTCTGCACCCCTGTCCAACTCTTGATTAAATCGTGCTATTTTTTACACTTCAGTGTATTTTTTATATAAAATTATATAAGATTTATGATCATAATTATGACCCATTTATTTATAGTGTAATTACGTGAAGTTCACACTAATTAATTAAATCTATATATATAAAACTCAAACGTGACATAGCCAGCTATCAACGCACAGCCCAAACCACTGGACGGATCAAGCTGAAATTTGGCATCCAGGTAGATGTTACGACGTAGGCATCCGCTAAGAAAGGATTTTTAGAAATTCAACCCCTAAGAGGGTGAAATAGGGTGTTGAAGTTTATATGGATTTCTTAGAAATTAAACGCGGGTGAAACCGCGGGGCACTGCTAGTCAACAATATAAGTAGGTATATTGTTCAATTTAATCAGTTCAAGAAAATTCGACAACATTATTTTTCGTAACCGTAATCGTGTTTTTATTTTAACTGAAACCAACTTGGCAAATAGATCTAGAAGAGAGCACCAAAGAATGCTCATATGATCTCCATCGATTGTCCAATGCGATCCCTATTGTAGCCTCGTCGCCCGACGAGCACTCGTATCAATCCGATAAAACTGTATGGGCTTCTCTTCGTTAAACTCGTTGGCCCTGTATGACCTATATGCGGATGTCTATGTGCGTCGGTAGTCATGTAAATGGCTCCGATTGCTCGTTTTTTACACAATAAAAAACGTGTCCTAAAAAAAAATCGTGTCAGTAAAAAAAACATGATCTCCCCCTGACACTTGGTGCCCGGTAGACTGCACCCCTAAGCCCTAAACTGTAGTTACACCGCCCCTGTATGCACGTGACTTTTGTTCATAATATTTCATTTTTACACAATAAAAACAACGTGTCATTAAAAAAATCGTGTCAGTAAAAAACAGGATCTTCCCCTGACACTTGGTGCCCGGTACACTGCACTCCCTAAGCCCTAAACTGTAGTTACACCGCCCCTGTATGCACGTGACTTTTGTTCATAATATTTCATTTTTACACAATAAAAAAACCTGTCTTTAAAAAATCGTGTCAGTAAAAAACAGGATCTTCCCCTGACACTTGGTGCCCGGTACACTGCACTCCCTAAGCCCTAAACTGTAGTTACACCGCCCCTGTATGCACGTGACTTTTGTTCATAATTTTTCATTTTTACACAATAAAAAAACGTGTCTTTAAAAAATCGTGTCAGTAATAACAACATGATCTCCCCCTGAGACTTGGTGCCCGGTACACTGCGCCCCCTGAGCCCTAAACTGAAGTTACACCGCCCCTGTATGCACGTGACTTTTGTTCATAATATACTTGCAAAATACCTATATGATTAAGGATTATTTGTTTAATTAGCAAAAATGTTCATTTATTTTTATTATTTAATATACTTAATGCAAAAAATCGCGTTAAATAAAACTATAACTCACTGACCTTCTATGGACTTATTATTTTTACGTCTCTCCTCTGTTTTTAAACACAATCTAACTGCAGACAGCTACATGCTTATAGATAATCTCGAAAACAGTCATGTGTAAGAAAATCCATCGCCAATTAAAAAAAATAATTTCCATCTTTAATGTTTGCCATAAATCGTGGAATGTGAAAACGTAATGAGTATGAGAAGTGTTTGCGAATTTTCCCGCATTTTTTTTGTATTCTTGTGGTGATGGGGTTTTTTGATTATTAATTGTCTTCTTCTGCCGCGTGTTTACAGTTTGTCATGAAATGTAGTCTATGTTGAATAATCTAAAATATTTATGTCAATATAATGGAACTTATGTCAAAATTCGTTCTACATTGACCAAAATAAATAGATAGATGGAATATTAAATACGGTTATAAGAATCTGTGCCATTGGCCTAATGAGATTGGACAATACATGAATCACTTTGTAAATGTTTTCTTTTTTCGAAGATAATAAATACACCTACACATGATCGTATATATAACTCACTCGTAATTTTATTTATTACTAGCGGATGCCCGCAATTTCGTTTACGTAAATCCGTTTTTTTACCACAGTCGGTTAAAAATAGGGTATAGTCTTCCTCGCTAAATAGACTAACTAATACTGAAAGAATTTTTAAATTCGGACGAGTAGTTCCAGAGATAACAACAAACAAAAAAACAAACTCTTCAGCTTTATATTATTAGAATTTAGATTCTCTTTAACATTGTTTCCATTCCATTCCATGATCCTTCACCAACCATATAATACAATCCGTAGTATTTTCTGTAGTGTCTAGTAAGATCTAGAATAAGTTGACTCCCAAATTGTAACGATTACAGCTGAGTTGGTCACACCTATAGGTTCTAATATTTATTGTCTAGTGCAGTGTTAGCTCCATGCACTAAATATGAACGAATTTAGTCCAAAACCGATGTATGTATATAATATACTAGTTACGAAGGAGAACAACGTATTTGCATGACAATTATACGTGCGCTAATGGGCCTTTGGGCCACTAATGCTACGATGCTAGTTTGTACGTCTATGCTATTAAAAACACGCACACACACATTAATTATAGCAAAACAAATAACACTACTGCAAAGATCTGTTCAAAATACAAATAAAATTGAAAAATAGGTTTAAAGGGACGGAACCATTGATGTAGCTTGTCGATGTAGTTTAATAGAAATAGAAATAGAAAAATCTTTATTCAGGGCAAGTTACATTATTTACACAATACATAATACAAGATACATAACTCATATTACAAAAAGAAAACATGCTACAATACACAATACTAGTTAAAACATATATAATAGTTTTAAAGTTGGCAACAAACTCCAACATGACTAAAACAGTAATGCAACTTTACACTGAATTGGATTGTCACTCGGCTTAGATGTTGGAAATATCATGTAAATATTGCCAACGCCGATATTCTGTGACAGATCTGCCGCCGATATTCTGTGATCCTGTTTAGAGACAGGTTCGTATACTGTGCAGTAGATAAGTATAACATATTGATGACATGATCAACGTCGAATTCTGCTGGTTGACAGACTTTACACCAAACGGCAGTTCTCTTGCCTAGTTCTCTCCAACTTCGGTAATAAAACAGAGAAACATTATCAGAATGTGTTTAATAACGATAAAAGGGTTTTAGGTCATCAAATGTTTTTCCTCCTAGTGAATTGAGCGGCGATGTTTCGAGGTGATTCTAAGATACATGTAGAATACCCGGCGCGGTCCGCCTTGACCGCCGGCTGACCGACTGTCGGCCACCTTTCACTAAAACGACATAAAATTATATAAAACTGGTACGATTTTTATCGATCGTCGAGATTTTGCGGCAAAGTAGGCTTATTTTAAATGCCAGAACGTCATTTGACACACGTAATAACTGTAAGTATTTCAGTGCATTTCAAGTTTCGTGGCTCAGTGTTGGAGTAAGCTAGACTCGATCGATGTAGTACATTGTATTTAGGGGTCTGGATCTAAAATTATTGTCGATAGGTCAAATATTGGGTTACGGTTGGTTCATTGGTTACGTGGGTAATAAATACGTGTCCATGCCGCGTCCACCGGCTTCCAGCTCGTAGGAAATGACATGCGTGTCAATATCAACATCAAAGGATGCCGAAGACGAAAGTAAAAGTGGTGAAGCGGACCCCGGGCACCCGGGAAGCGGACAGTGTCACAACGTCTCTCCAAAACGGGGCGAATTGCAACTTTTATTTACGGGGCGAATATTTAAGGGGCGCACGGGTGCGTAGCCTTTTAAACTCTTCTTTCAATTTTAATTTTTTTTCTGAACAACAGTACGAACATTAAATGTTTGACAGGTAGGAATAGTTTCTATGGGAAAACGAAATTCTTTTCTTTCTTCTATATTCCTAGCATTTTTTCGTAAATTCGAACCTTTTGAGCCTTCCCTGAACTCCCACAATTCATTCAATATCAAAATTAGCCAAACTAGTTCAGCCGTTATCGAGTTTATCGAGTCTAACGAACAGCTATTGATTTTTAATGATTTATTTTAAAAGATAGATTGAAGTTATAGGTGTGTAATTACTTGCAAACAGTACAACAATGAGTGCTATGGCAACATAGCAGCAGATAGAAGTCGGCGCAATTGGATAATTACCTCTCTATTTTAGCTTTAGATTCTGGATTTTATTCTTTGTTTATGATTCTGGATGCTCTAATTAGGTAATAAAAGGAGGTATGCCTGTATTTTATTTTAGAGTTATACGGATAACGGATATAAATGGACGTCGATAGCCATTTACCGAAAAAACTCAGATTGGTAGATTATACAATCAAAAAACCCCGAAGTAGTAACAAAAAGGACGCCTGTCTTCCGTCAAAAAAGTGAATTAAACGCAGCAATTGGTTACACCCGGATGATGTCGTAGTGCTAAGTGTAACACTAGATTTGTGCGGATAGTGCATTATGTAACGGAATTCTTACGCTTGCTTTAGTTGCAAACGAGCAACGCTCGCTTAATGATAAGTGATTTATTTTCTTTATGTAATACTATCGTCTCGTGGTCTAGTGGTAATAATGTTCAATCACAGGTCTCGAGGTCCCAGGTTCGAAACGTGTGTGTATCTATCAATTCCTTATAATGAGAGGTCCGGAGTTTCCGGGAAGCGGTGGCAAACTTTCATGCTTTGTAGAGCACATTACGCCATCGCGCGTCGCTCACACGCAGATTTTTTTTTTAGATAGAATCTACGCTAGCAGAACTGAAAGCCCAGTGCAGCTTCGTCTGTATGAGAGGCGAGTGCCCTAAGGTAGCTCGAGCCTCTGTAATTTGTGGTCGATGGGGGTGCAGACCCCCCCTTCTTTCCCAGCTAATCTGGGAGGAGGCAAACCGGAATATTGAGATTAATATGTTATACTATTATTATCTTGGCCTGGAGGACAGCGGGTGTCCTCCTTTCCCCCCCTCTGACGGAGGGGAGCAGCTCACGCGTGGCAGCTAAAAAGTGGCCGACACGGGTCTTGAGCTAGAGGAGCTCTATGAGCTATCATGACTGGGGGGCAGATACGCAGATCTTTTTCGTCTTCCCATGGGAACAAGATAATGAGGCAACACAGAGTAAACTTCGCAGTGTCTATCCGAAGGCCCACAGAGGAGGCAGGGGAGCGTTCAAGTATTACGTAACGCAATTCTTTAAGATTTTGACCCTCCCCCCATGTAACGCGCCGTAACGTTGTTGTGTAGCCCCCCACCTAAACGTTACGTAACACACAACTTAGCATATTTTTACTTAAATTGAGCAATTGGGATATTGTTTAAAAAAAAAAAACAATGTTACGTAAAGCGTTGTTCGAAACCCCCCTCTCTCCCCTATAACGTATCGTTACGTTTTACAAGAATCCCCGCTCCCCCCAAATTGCGTTACGAAGGACGCATATGTTACCTCTACCTATGCTATTTACGGGCGTTGGTAATTAGTAATTACCTATGGAAATGGTTCCTACTCTAGTTTGTCCCACTTTGTCCCCCAAAAACTTGTGCACTTTTAATTTGTCCCACGCTTTGGCTTGTCCCTATAGAGATAATCGTAGCTCAAATTGGATTAGCATGATATTACATTATACTGCTTGAAATGTTAACAGAATTTTGCTTAAATAAATGTGATTTATTTTGTCTAAGTTTGAGTTTCTGGGATAATTGAGTTGAATTTCATCATGATTGCAACCGTGGCTGCCCACAAGTTATAATCATGTTAATTTTCAACTTCATCAGACTAACTGCTATATATTTATAATCTGTTGAAATATAGTGATCCGTTTATAAATTCTGTTATCCTCAATTATAAATGTATGTCTATACATATAATAAAACAGTAAAATTTGTGTGTCTGTACATTGAAAATATTTGCGATAAACTAATTGGGGGCGATGTAAAAATAGTATTAGAACACTTTTCAATGTTTTTGTCCGTCTGTTTGTCCGGGCTAATCTCCAAAACCACTGGACGGATTCGAAGGAAACTTTTTGCATAGATACTAAGCCTCGTCGACATTAAATACACTTTTCGGTAAAATCGCTCATTCCTACGGGAAATCGGAATTTCGACACACTGCACTGCAAGCAAACAATAACAAATCACTTTGATTAAAATATAACTACGCTACGCGAACGAAGTCACAGGCACAAGCTAGTAATTAATAATTATACATTCATAAATTACAAAATAGTAGCCAACTATGAGTTTAGTAAGCTAGCCGAATTGGGTCGGCACGAATAGGGAATAGAAATAGAAACCTTTTTAACAGTAGGGCCGTAGTCAGTGCCATTTTCATGACTACCGACGCCCATAGACATCCGCATAGAAGATATACAGATGAGTTACCCTACTTCCTCCTCCCTCCTCCATGGACGAAACGCGACTGCATAGCTGTCACTTCACGTGGGTGTCGTGGAAGGGAAGGTGTACCTCCCCGGTCGTGCCGCAATCAGCTGCAATGCATCTCGTCCAATTAATACCGACATAAATGTAGCAATGATGCCACGCTGCCCGTGCTTTTTGAGAATATTGTGGTCCATCGGGTGAGAATGTGTGCTGACCCGATTTGAACACAACACAGAATCAATTTGACTAGTTAGATTTTAAATGGTATAAGTACTGTCTGTCAATATGGGTCAGATTTTATTACCAGGTGAGCATAGATGTGAAACACTTTCTGTGCATAATTTGATGTTATGTAAGTATAGACTTGTGTTTGATAGGTAGGTACTGATGTTTATGTTATGTTAGCAAAGCTTTAGAACATATTTATAAATTTCCATAATGTACATTATATAATTATATTCTTTATTTATTCCAGTAATATTCCTCAGAATGGACCTTAAGTTGACCTCCCGGTGAACTGGGATTATGTAATTCTACGAGAAGTGAGATACATTGCAACAAGACAAAAGAGAAAAATCCAAACAACACAAAAAATACCATTATAATTCTAGATGCAAGTACCTTATGAAGATTTAAGTGAATGGTTGCTTCTCTAAATAAACAAAACTGCTTCAAAACGTAGTAGCATAGATCTATAATAATAAATACTTTATAAACAATTTGTAAAAAAACTGGGGTAAACCGATTAATTTGTACGTAAATATTTTTTTTCCAACTTTACTACAGTTTCGTTGAATGCAACAATTACACATTATAAACATAATTTATAAGAGCGATTAAATGTTATTATGCAACGTTACATTCGACGTGCAATTATGAAAATGTTTATTTTATACTGCAGTCATTCGGTCAGTAATTCAGGTCTGCTTTACGATCTTATGCATTTTCTTAAGGTCACGCTGTGTGGAAAGTTTTGTTACACACCTGAGGATATCCCGCGAACGTTATGCTTTAAAAATAATTGACAAGAGCATCTAAACAATATTTATTATCTGTTTGTAACATGTTCAAATAAACTTATTTTTTAAGTATTATATTCCTGTTGTTATATAACTAATCATGTGGTGATTACCTGTAAGTAATTGATGCACTTTGTGCAATAATAGTAATGTAACATGTAAATGTAATTTGTGTAATCAGTTGCCATTTTAATAAAATAAAATAAAGAAATAACGTATTTAGATAATCTTTATACATGAATGATCTTGTATGGATAAGACTGTCAGAGTTTCCTGGAAAGTTTGCTGGATGTGGGTTTATTTATTTTGGTTGTTTTGTCTTTTAATTTTTATCTTTATTCTTACCCTTATTAATTTATTATCCTTCGGTTAAAAGCTGGTTTGGCTCTCTAATACATATTTTTTTTTGATTTTAAAAGGAAAATGCTAGCTTTTTAATTTCTTAGACTTTGAACTATCGCAATTGAAATATCTATTAGTTATCTGCACAAGATGCTAGCTGTGAGAATCTGCTGCATCGCGTTAAACTAGCAAGAACGTCAACATTATTCAATATAATTGCTGTTTTTCTCGTAGTTGTAACTTGTAACGTATGTAATGATGAGACATAAATGTGATTGCTCTATCATTAGCGGACACGCGATTGTGAAAGTAAATATTGTAGGTCAACGACACATCACGCGCGAAATAGTGACGCCATATTGGATATATGTCGTGGATGATCTAAAATAAAATAGAGTAGCATAATTAGTAGTAATATTACACTAAAATATATAACACTAATAAATAAACTTAGATACTGGTTGTAGATAGAAGATAAGATGTAGGTACATTGAAAACAGTGAAGGATGTAAGCACAGGGGATCAAGACTGACATACTTCGATCAGATTGACTGGATGTAGTCCAAAGGTCATCGCAACCGGCGTGTTTTTTTTTATGAAGAGAACAATGAATGTGGAGCTAGACAAATCTGTAAGGACATATGACATGTGATTCTCTTTTACCCTATGCCCTAGCCCTTATGTCACTAGAGAACAGGCGTAAAGATGTGTATCTAAAATAGCGGAGTCAATAAAATGTCTGCCCTAAATAATGTGTTGCATGTTTATACTGTACGTTATGTAACTGTCTTCCTCATTTCAATGTGACGTATCTGGGCTAGTCAAATAGAGATATTGATTTGTACTTGCGAGTTAGTTGGAACTAGCGATATGTCCTAGCTCCAGTAAGTAGAGAGCGTGAACGTAAAGTTGTTTAGCTGTGTTCATTACTGTGTTGCAACATGACTATGTACCTACGTCAAAAACATAAGAAGCATTGATAAGAATGAAAGATCTGTATTTTTTTTATGCAAGTAGATAGGTTCGCATGTAAGAAGTGAATCATCTTTATTATTAATATTTCGTAAACAAGCCACATATAGCCATAGCAAGAACATTGTTATCTCTAATCTGTCGGTATTCTGGTGTCGGTTTTGAGCGTGCATCGCAAAACTTACATTAATCTCTCATAATTTCTTCTACACACTCTAAAGAAAGCATAACATGAAAAGGGATTAAAATTGCTAAGAAAAGTATTTGTTTAAACAAATAACTTAAGGCGGAAGTTGCAGCGTCTGTTAGCAGGTGACTTCCGAGTCACTTCCGCCGGATATTTGCCGTCCTTAACCCACTGCGATAACCCTCAATGTCTTTACCATGACTTTCACATTATTAATTGGTAAATCACTATAATAAGTATGATTGCTCGCACAAAAAACCTTGCCAATCGTTTTTAGGTGCAATTTTGGAGACATTAATTGTCTATTAAGAACAGTTGCAAGAGCGCCTTGACATGGGTCATTTGGACTAGACTTGAACTGGAGATTTCACAATCGTTGATTTACAGAAGTCCTAGATTTAAGAATAATTTAGAATTTAATGTCACGGTACAATCCCTTTTTAGGACTGGGGTTGAAACGGTCTAATGAAGAAATTACGGCATGGGATAGCGTGGAACATGTAATTGTAAAAATATCACTGGCAAATCTCATCCAAATCGATCAGTAGGGGCCATCCAT
>LUGF01022840.1:442428-456475 GCA_001625245.1 Calycopis cecrops | reverse complement strand
AGTTTTGGTGAAAAGAAAAAGGAAAATGTCTAAAAATTTTGCTATAATCCTATAGTGGAAATAACGAGATGGAAAATACGCATACAATTATAAATTACTAGCTTCGTGCGGCGTTTTCACGCGTAAATGATCCCATGATAACATCGGGATAAAACGTTGATTTATACTATAAGTGCCTACCTACTAAATGCATACGGAAAATTTCATGATAATAGGTTAAGCCGTTTCTGAAGAGCTTTAACAAAACGTGATTAATTAAATAACGTTTCTCGAACACATTCAAACGAGGTGAAGGACACCTCTTGTGTGATGTATCGATTATATAATTATATTCGCAAGAGGTTGTATAACAAAAATCAATGTCAATGCTTAACCTCCTTACGGGGGACACGTAGCGGTTGCACAAAGGCAGGTTACGCGTGTGTTTAGTCAATAATTCAACGGCACGGCCGGGGAAGTACTCTCTCATGGCACTATCGTGAAGTGGTGCTGCAACTGAGTTTGCTCTTTTTGTGAGAGCTTGAATGGCCATATTCCATCACAGAACCTCCTTTCCCTAATAACCTTCTGAGATGCTCGCTCATAGAATACCGCTTTGAAGTGACAGCAATGCGTTTTTTTAAGAGGGCAAAACGTTCGTGAAAAGGCGGTTGATAACAATAGCTTGTTTTCCCCCTTTCCACAAAAAAATCAAGAGAAATGCATCTGCTTAATCTTTGATTTGCTATTGTACGACCCGTTAATTTTTTATCCTCTAAGGGGGTAAACGAGAAATCGGAGCCCTTTTTAATGACTACCGACACCCATAGACATCCACATAGAAGTTGTACAGATGCGTTGCCCCCCTTCCTCCTCCACCCCCATGGGCCACTTAACAACCGTACGAAACGCGACAGCATAGCTGTCACTTCACGCAGGTTTCGTGTAAGCGAGAGGTACCTCCCCGGTCGAGTTGGTCCCATTCGGCTACATGCATGCATGCAGCGTGGCTACCTCTTACTGTTTATTGTTATTAAATACACCTGTTATATCTCTACTTCAATAAAAATGCATGTTACTTCTGTGAGGATCATTATCCTGCATGTTTTGTTACGTAAATCTCATCTGTGGGAGACAGAATCTAAAAACACGTAATTTTTGCGTAAGAGCACATCTAAAATGGCGAGAGAATGACTCCGTTTAACCCAAATTGTCCAACTAGTTTCTTTACCACAGCCTAAATCCTACGCCTCTACGATCTCTGGTCAAATTAAATTATATATTGGTTTGTGAGTACCTATGATGCGTATTGTTTCACTAGTATAAGGCTCAACTCACACCGAAAGAGCGGCGAAGGGCAGCGAAGCGGAACGCACTTTCAGTGTCATATAAATTTTAACTTTATATTCATTACTATAGTACTTATAATCGAATTATCGCGACTTCTGGAGCATTCTAGCGACTTCTCGAGCAGTCGCGGGAACCCACCCGCTTTCTTTACCGGGCGGGTAGCTGCGCTTCGCTGCCCTTCGCCGCTCCTTCGGTGTGAGTTGACCCTAAGGGGACTATTGACGCCCATAGACATCCGCATGGAGGTTCTACAGATGCGTTATCGTTCCTCCCTTCTATATAGGCCACCGGCTATTTACATCACACGAAACGCGACAGCACAACTTTACGCCGGTATCGTGTAAGCGATGTCACCCCTGTCGTGCCGGCCCAATTCACTCAGTGGCACTCTCTCTCACTAAAGTTGTGTCCATATTCTCCAAATATTACGACGTAAATTTTTTGTACAAATATTGGTAAGTACTTTAACACTGTCACTGGTATTTGGGATAGTTTTGTCACAGACACAGATATTCAGCGTGTCGCAAGCATATCATATGGAGTGACATGAACATGGACATGAACATTACATTTTTATGTGTTTTTTTTTAATAAAAAATTGGGGCAAATATGTCAAAACAAACAAACAATTGTTATTGACCTCCTTCCTACCTACTTTCAAGTGGGCTACCGGATACTAACATGCCGCATGAAAGGACGGTATCATTAAAGCGAGAGGTACCTCCCGATCATGCCGAATTCAGTAGTAATGCAGCCAGTAACTATACAGCTCGAGGCCCGTGGCAAATTCATCGGATGGGGCCCTTCCGATGAATTTTGAACATAAAAAACCACCACCACCTCGATTAAGTCTGCAACTGTGCGTTTCAGGCGCAACTTTTTACCGCGCACAACATCATTGTGGAATCTGCTGCCAAAGTCGGTATTTCCGAACCGATACGACCTGGGGCTCTTTAAGAAAAGAGCTTACACTTATTTAAAAGGCCGGCAACGCGCCAGCAAAGCCTACAGTTTTGCGGATGTCTATGGGCGGCGGTAGTAATCTATCACCTGCTCGTGTGCCCCTTATCCTATAAAAAAAGTTTGGATTCTCCTCTGACCAGGGACCCCTTTTAGCTGGGGGCCCGTAGCATTTTGCCAACTTGCCATCCTGAATTTTTTTTTTATTATAGTACAGGGGCAAACGAGCAGTCGGGTTACCGAGATGATGGTGTTTTCCGACGCCCACAGACATCTGCAACACCAGGGGTTTTGCAGTTGCGTTGCCGGCCTTTAAGATGAGAGTAGGCTCTTTTCTTGAAGATCCCTAAGTCATATTGGTCCGGAAATTTACAGTGAATGCAGCACTACTTCAAATTGTTCCTTTTCGGATTGGATAGCTGGTGATGATGATGTTGATACGTAGCCACTTTGTAGAAAACACACTTGAATGCAAGTTAGAGGCATCATAATTGAGTTTCGTGTTCTGCATCGATTATATAACGGTGTATAATATAGGCTGTAATGTCTTGCCGAATATATGTATGTATGTATACATGTATGTATAATACTGGTATAATTACTGATGCAAATTGAACATTGTAACTTAATTAATTTTATTTATAGTAAATTAATAATTAATTAAATACCTAAGTATTGATCCAACGAGAACCGTCACGTTTTTTATACTATCGGGGGCAAACGAGCAGTCGGAACCATTTGCATGACTACCAACGCCCATAGATATCTAGGTAGATGTTATACAAATGCGTTGCACTGCTTCCTCCCACCTCCATGGGCCACCGGTTACTTACATATCGCACGGAACGCGATAGCACAGCTGTCACTTACGCCGTTTTTACTGTCTCATTTGACTCGGTCTCTGAGAGTTCCTGACGGAGAGATTAAATAACGATAGCAAAATTCGTTTTTTTCTATATTAATAAAAATATCCTACCAATATATAAGTAAAACTACAATTTTTTCTGAAATTTGCTGGTCACCACAGTATTTTCTTATTTACCTTTGAGTATTAGGTACTTAACAAGTAAAATAACCGCCGACCATTATCTATTTCGTCAGTGTGTCTCACCGGCCACCTCTCGGTCGAGACCTCTCTCACGGATGCAGATGGTTACATTTTAAGTTGTAACTTAAGGCTGGCACACACTGAGCAGATGCGATAAGATTTTATCTGCGTATAAAACCATCCAATATGCCTGTACCTGCAGATATTTGACGGTAAAGTATAAGTTATCAGCGTAGTGTGTGGTGCTTCTACCTCCTTATAAATAAACATAAAATAACTTTATCCAAGTAATAACCTAGTAACAAACTGACATCTGTGAAAATCCATACTTTTATGTGTTTTCCAATATGGAATTTGACAGATGTCATTTTATTACTAGGTTATTACTTGGATAAAGCTATTCTGTGTTTATTAATAAGGGGGTTAGAGTTGAGTGTAGTGTGATATTGACAGATATGAGCTCAGATACAGATATCTTGTCGCCACTGCATGTGTGCATTATTCTGCGCCTGTTCTATGACTAATGCCTTTTGTTCGAGGACGTTGTTGTTATTAACGAAGCCGCGGTACCTATTGAACTCAATGTCATCGGTTGCGGGTTCAAATCTCGCATGCCATATTAAAGACTTCATCATCATCATCATCATCATCAGCCCATTGCAGTCCAGTGTTGGACATAGGCCTCTCCAATAGCACGCCACAGGCTTCGATCTTCGGCTAACCTTTATTAAAGACTTGTTGGTATTTTTTTCGAAGCTAAATTAATGGTGTGGAAGAGAAGGAGAATAAATCATCCGAACAAATTAGTACTCGTTAGGTTAGTCACACTACACACTCTATGCCGCAGATGGAAGATAGGCATCCGTATAAAAGTTTTATAATATTCATTATTAACCTGGTCAGAGGTACCGTGTCCCAGTGCCCCTTCTCTGACGATGGGGGCAGCTCACGCGCAATAGCCAAAGTGTCCTCGGCGTTATCAGTTATTTATTGTATTACAAATTTTGTATTTTATTTATTTTAACTAATAGATTCCTCTGATTTTTTTCTTACTCCTATTTTCTTCTGATTAAATTCAAAAATTCTGATTAAAGTCAAAAGAGTTTTAGTTTTTCCCTCGGGCTCCCTGAGATCATATCAAAGGGTAGTTGCTATTGCCGCTGTCGATCCTGGTACATAAGTGGCAGAGATGGGGACGAGGTCGCCCAAATCGTTAAAAAAAAATAGATGCCTCTATTTGTCAAAACAGCGGAACGAGTGGCAAGGCAAAGATCGGCGCCGGATTAAAAAAATAATAATATATATGCCTATATTAGTCAAAGTAAAATAAGCATTTAATTTAGCACTACGATTTAAATGCTGTGACACTGAATAAAATTGCATATTTTAATCTCGTAAACTATATACCCGTTTACCTAGAAACATCACGTTTGCAAGGTCATGCTGCGCAGGGTAAAATAAAAGAAAAACAAGCTAAATAAACATAGGTAAATCCCATAAAAGTATTTGGTCGTAGAGGTGTAAATCCATGTATCTTTTGCCCTTATAATGTTTTTATAAGCTACTAGCTGCGCCCCGCGGTTTCACCCGCGTAACTTTCGATCCCGTGGGAATATCGGGATGAAAAATAGATGTTGGCCGATTCTCAGACCTACTCAATATGCTCACAAAATTTCATGAGAATCGGTCAAGCCGTTTCGGAGGAGTATGGCAACGAAAACTGTGACACGAGAATTTTATATATTAGATAGTATATTTTTAATAATTTTTTTTCTCATATTATATTACCAAGAATCTGTGAATTATTTAGCTACAATCTAGATACTTTATATCTTTCGGTGATAAAAAAATTGTCTGGGAAGGAGGAAAACTAATTATATATAGTCTTTTTTGTTTTTACTTACTTAACTATGATAGAAGAGGACTGGTGAAGTATAAAATATTGTTTTTTATTTGCTATCAAGAGAGAGAGGACGGCTCCGTGGAAACTTTAAGAAACACAGCCAAACCAGCGGGTAAACAAGCGGTTGGGGATTGAGATTGGATTTGAGAACATGTTGACTCCCTACAGCTACTTTGGTTTAATATCGATAACTTCATTGTGCTATTCTCTAGACCAGCGATCGGCAACCTTTTAATACGCAAGAACCGCAGGGCAAAAAAATTAACTACGTACGCACTTATGATATTCACCCTAGAAGCCTAATTTACCATTTTTTTAGTTTGTCTCTTCGTGCAAGCGAGCCAAACGCATCGAGCGGACTGAATGCGGCCGGCCCGAGCGCCCGATTGTCGGGAGCGAGTGACGTCACGATCTGGCGTGAACAAACATATTTATAAGACATTCGGGGGCCGCAAGTCAGACGTTAGCGGGCCGCAGGTTGACGACCGCTGCTCTAGAGAAGCTAACAACGAACAAGTGACAACGTATTTATAAAATACTAATAAGTATACCTGTGTGTATCGACTCCGACACGTGAGACTACTCCTTTAGAATGTACATGACTCTCTGCTCTCCAGCGGCAGGCGGCCAAGAGACGTAAGTGATATAAGCACGGTTACGAGTTCGCCTTGTGCTGAGGGTTGATGTTAAAGATTTTACTCCTTATATTTTGTGTCATACAACTTTTCTCCTCATATTTCTACACAATAAACCTTAGATGTCACTCCTTGCATCATGAACTCCATAAATTCAAGTTGCTTCCAAACACTCTCGCTAGATGGCGCTGCGACACGTTGCATCAAGTAATTAGTCCACGGCTATAAATACACGTTAATACGAATTTACTTTCTTCTGTGCGAGTTTCCCTCAAAGGCTGTCCAGTCCGGCCACAACGGGTTTCTACGTATTAAGGTTGCACGCATTTGCGTGATAAATCCAATCGTACGTAATGTTTCTCTCGAAATATGTGCAAATGCCTTATAATTAGGGTTGCCAACCGTACTTTATACAACTGTAAATATTGTTAATTGTTTGAAGCTATTGAACTTTAAACTCTATTAGAACAATAGGTAAGCAAAAGTTTCAGGTATTCTAAAAGGTGTTGAACTACCGAGAACCATTATGTTTTACTAATTAAAATTAAATAAGAAGCCGTAGTTATGAATTTAATAAAACTTGTGTGAAGTAGAATAAAGTACCTAAATAATACCTAGAATAAGGTGGCTAATTAACCTAATTTTCTTTCTTACCTACCTATATTATCTTATTTAATAGGGATAAAACAGGATGACTTTATTTTAACTATTTGTAGAGCACAATCACTTTATTTAGAAGTAGGTGGCAACCCTACTTCTAATAATCAATAACATCAATAAATCAATTATACTCGCTTAATCAAGTGTATAATCGAATCTAATTGATTGTGCACGAGTACCTTATCCCATCTATGGATCTGTATTTATCTCAAATTTGAAATTTAAATGTAACGGATAAACCAATAGATATTTTTTTGGCACTTAATTTGGACAAGGTCATTTTATGGACTCTACATTATGTGTTAGTGATAATTATCAATTACCTATAGCAGAGGATATGCTAATTCAGTTGCACAAGTTTGCTACATCTTTGAGCACTTGAAAGTTATCTCTTGCTCTTTTGTCGCGTTCGAGCAGTTCGCTAGTCACCGGTGGCCCATTAGATAGGAAGAAGGAAGGAGGGCATAAAGGAGAATCTCAATTCTGGGCCCGACTCCGGGATTACCTGTAACACGAATCAGTAATGGCCTACTTAAGAAGGCAAACCCAGTTTCTGTGCAGTTCAGATCTTTCCTTTACTTCGTAATTATGCAGGGTTAGGTTTTAGGCACGGGCCAAATTTTAAAATAAAGAAGTAAACATCGTCTAATTATAATTTTGTTATATAAAAATCGATTTAAATTGGTCCTTAAAAATACATGGATCGTTGTTCGTACACGAAATGTATCGACTTCAAGGTCAAGAACGCTGGGCTTCGCGACACGTGTACTAGATGCCACGTGGTGACGCAGAAATATGTTTATAACATGGGAAAAAGTAATTGAATCCAATTATTTTTAATTTTTTTTTATTTCATAAATCTAAAGCATTATTATTGATTCCGAACCAAACCTGAAAATTTGGCCGGTAACCAAAAACTAACCCTGTACAGAGAACTATGGGCGTCATGACTCATGAGAAGCCCTACTTGTTGATCCACTTACAAAAAATATCTGCATTTCCTATGGTGATATCTATGGGTGCCGATACTCATTTAGATAGGTTAGGAAGATTCCTTTTCGTATAGAGCACAAACGAGCTATCGGATCCTTTTGATGAGTACCGACGCTCATAAACATCCGCTTAAAGTTATACATATGTAATGTAGTTGCATTGTCCTCCTTCCTCCTTACCCCGAAATGGACCATTCTTCATTTTAGTACGAGTAGAACCGGCGTATAGTGACAGCAAGTAGCCCAAGGTAACACCCCTGCCATGTGAGAGGAGGAAGAGGGAAACGCATCTGTGTAACCTGTGCGGATATCTATGGGCGTCGGTAGTCATGAAAATTGCTCCGACTGCTCGTTTGCTCCCTCATAAAAAACTTGTCGAGTGGCGTTTGCGTCATGCGCAAAAAAGACGTATCCCTCAAACGTGACCTACGACCTACTGATATAGTAATATGCTGCTAGATTTGTGTGTAATGATTTCCACGTGTTATTTTCAAATTAACACACACGCGCTAGATAAATCTATAGAAAAACTATATTTCGTTAACGCTTACCAACCTGTCCGCCGAAGTTCCCTGACCGGTTTCGTTTAACCGAAGTAGTCAGTATAACACCGTCTTGGTAAATTACTATTACGTACATTTAATACTTTGTCGCACGACTTATACACGCGAGTTGAGACTCTTGTTTATAAGTCCTGATAAGTTTGTAAGTTTCTTATAAGAAACAAGGTTAATATCTTTATTTTTTATTAGGGTTCGTAGTCGGACTCGACACTTGGCGTCCCATAACGAATAAACCCCTGCGGGTGACTTCAGCAACTATGATTGAAGAGTTTCGGATCTGCAGGCAACAGGATCTCTCTCCTATAAGCTTTGGGGATCCCAGAGGCACGCTAGCCCCCTAGCTTTCAAGGTGGCAGCATCTTCAGGCCCCGTTTTACCGGGCCCTAATTACTAAGACTCCGCTGTCCGATCTTCTATCTGCCACCAGACCGTGACCCGTGAACACAGTTGATATTTCCACAATGACGTCAGTCACCACTCTGTTACGCCCTCTATGACGTCACCGTCCTCAAAGGAAACCAAAGTTTAAGCGTAGATGCAAAGACATAACCTCTGGTCATAGATTCATCCGCACATCAATAACATCAAGCATAATAATACCATATAATACTAATGCTTGCACGAAACTTTGGTAAGAGGTAGTGCCACACTGTATGCTTGCATGCAGCCGAATTGGGCCGGCACGACCGGGGAGGTACCTCTCGCTTACACGACACCGGCGTCAAGTGACAGCTGTGCTGTCGCGTTTCGTGCGGTGTGTAAGTAGCCGGTGGCCCATGGGAGGAGAAAGGTGGGCAGCGCATCTATACAGCTTCCATGCGGATGTTTGTGGTCAGTGAGTCATGAAAATGGCTCCGACTGCTCGTTTGCCCTCCTAGACCATAAAAAAAAAACCTGCGTAAAGAGACAGTTCGTCGTCCGTCGCGTTTCGTCCGGTAAGTAGCCGGTGGCCCATGGAGGGAGGAGGAAGGAAGGCAGCACATCTGTATAACCTCCAAGCGGGTGTCTATGGGCTTCGGTAGTCATGAGGAATATGACGGGACTCCGACTCACGGGAGCAAACGAGAAATATGAGCCATATTTTTCGTTTGCTCCCTTAGATCATTTGACCAAAATTCTTTTCGCTTTCAATAGGATGTAAGCCGCATCGCTCAGGTTGAGTAAAATCCTTTAAGTCCGTTGGTACAGCGATAAACACTGTACACACACAAACACACACACTATTTGTTGATGATTACACTCGCACTCATTAGGTAATCATTTACACACTTGTTGGAGCAACATTTGATAAGGTTGTGCTGCAAACGAGCACGGACCAATTAGATATTGACGGTCATAATACAACTGATATTATAAATGTATGTCTGTTCTGTCATGCAAAAATACTGAGGATGACTGGTTTATGAAATTTTCAACAGAATTTTTTAACAGAAGTTTCAGAATATCAATACGTAGTACAAAGTCGCTTTCCGCCGTCTGTGTGTCTGTATGCTGAGATCTTTTAAATTTTAATGATTTTTTTTTAATAGTTAGACGGATACAAGAAAAAGGTTTAAATTTAATGTTTAATAACTTCATTTTTGAACTCTGAAATCCACGCGGGCGAAGCTGCGGCTGGAAGCTAGTTATATATCAGATAATGTTAATGTTCAGTTTATAAATAAGTTCATATTTTGTAGAATATGGACTTATTTATAAACTGCTAATGTCTGCGAAAGTCTGCTGATAGTTTCTGACCACATGAAGATTGGTTTTGTAGTACAACGAGTAACGACATATTTAACTTTTAAAAGAAATCCATAGGCTAAACTGTTCACCGAGTTAAAGGTCACTTTACCGCCAATTGTCCAAATTAGGACTGTCTTCATTTAAACAATATATAATTATTTATAACTTGGTAAATATTATAATAACCTATGTTTGGTTAGACAGTATCAGGACCTACTTACGCACTTGCTACTATATCAACGAATCCGTGAAATATGGTACGCACTTGCTACTATTTCAACGAATCCGTGAAACATTGTACACACTTGCTACTATATCAACGAATCCGTGAAACATTGTACGCACTTGCTACTATATCAACGAATCCGGGAAACATTGTGCGGACTTGCTACTATATCAACGAATCCGTGAAACATTGCACGCACTTGCTACTATATCAACGAATCCGTGAAACATGGTACGCACTTGCTACTATTTCAACGAATCCGTGAAACATTGTACGCACTTGCTACTATATCAACGAATCCGTGAAACATGGTACGCACTTACTACTATATCCACGAATCCGTGAAACATTGTACGCACTTACTACTATATCAACGAATTCGTGAAACATTGTACGCACTTGCTACTATATCAACGAATCCGTGAAACATGGTACGCACTTGCTACTATATCAACGAATCCGTGAAACGTTGCGAAAGCAGACACTCGCCTCTTGACGCCCAACAGATCCGGCGGCGTACTTTACTATAAAATTAATGCAGACGTTGCAACACGGTAATTGTATATTTAAATACTTATACGTTAATGAATCCAAATATATGAGGTCACTTCTGTGTTGTAACGTTACGTCACGTATCGAGGGTCTCATGGTCGTATCTAGTTCCTGTACTCACAAGGGTCCGTGCCTTGGGTTAATTGAGGAAAAAATACTTTGAGAGCTCTAGTCCTCTAGTGACCACTGATTAAAAACTACTTGATTGTAATTCACGTCAACGATTAGTGATGTAAAAGTACTTTGAATGTTGTTGAACTTCTAAATGGCGGATCTAAATTGGACGGACATTTGTGAGTTTCTTTTAATTTACAATTCGAAAATGTGACTGTATGTTTTTTGCAGTCTTCTCACGTGTGCCTTTGGGTGTAACAGCGGTAGCTATGCGGTATGCCACTTTTAAAAAGCAATTGTTCACTTTAACAGATTTTTATCCTGCTTGGCAAACCTCGTGATTCTAACTCTCCTAATACTTTGTAGGAAGAAACAACAGCAAGAAAGTACCCTTCGAGAAATCATCGCAAGGAACCCAAAAATAATACTAAACTTAACTGAATTTTAATAAGGAGCTAGGATGAGTATAGAGTTTTCTAATTTACCAAATCAAAGCAGGACAAAGAGCAAGATTTCAATTACATATAGCAGAGTAACAGAGTGCAGCCAGATGAGGCGCTGATGTGTATTGTGCACCACAGACGGCGATATGTTTATATGTCTACGTTACTAAGCTCTTCCCACGGGCTCAGCAGGAGGCCCAGGGGTACCAGTTCGGAGTGTTTATCTCGCTGCAGATAGGGTCATCCGCGTCCATTGGGGTGGCTGTATTGAAGTCGTAGGAACCTGTCACCACTATCCGAGCCGCTTATCTGTAAATTTCGCACCTGGACGGTCAGTCTCTACGGGGTGAGATCGCCGGTTACCCTAGCAGAAGACGACCAGCTGTTTATACGTCTAGCTAACATTGATTGTGCCTTATATTAGTAGAGAAAGAAAGAAGAGAGAGGGATTACATAAAATTATCTAAATAAGCGATATACTTTTTTTTTATTTAATAGCAGACGGAGCCAAATTCATGACTACCGACGCCCATAGACATCCGCATATCTGCAGATGTTTTGCCCTCTTTATTCCTCTCCCTTCATAGACCACCGGCTACTTATAAACCGCAAGAAACGCGACAGCACAGCTGTCACATAAAATTGTCATCATTATTATTCCTTATCCATTTCTCTACAGAAACATCTTTCCCCGCCGTTCCCCTTTTAATCAAATCGACAGCTCCAACAAGAAATCAAATCAAATCAAATCAAATCAATATCATTTATTGCAATTGTAAGATGATACATAGTAAAAGTACATGTTCTATATTACAATTTGCCATTGATGGCGTGCAATATGCTACACATCTCATACAATAATAATATACTTATTTCATAATTATTACATTTTAGTTCATTACTATCGATTCCTTCAATTTTATAATTTATAGATTAATTTAGAGGTAATATACATACACACTACACATCATAATACACATTAGACGTTACTCATAGATACAATAATATTAAAATGTCAAATGAAAACACAATACAGTCGTTATTTATATTATTCATTGAGATATTCATTTACATTATAATAGCATTTTTCTATTAGATATTCTTTTAATTTAATTTTAAATATTTTTAATTCCGTACTAATTGTAATATATTTTGGTAATTTGTTATATAATTTAGGGGCGGTACAAAATACACTTTTCCGCATCATTTCTGTTTTAGCATTAGTTGCTAACAATCTGCCCGTGCGTCTAGCGGAAGAGCAGGTTTCGTATTTATCGAGATTTTGCTTGACATAAACTGAACACTCGTATATATACATTGATGCAACTGTTAATATTTTTAATTTAATGAAATGGGGTTTACATGTGTCCCTTCTTCCCAAGTTACAAATTTCTCTTATACATTTCTTTTGTGCCCTGAACACCGTTAATACGTCGGTAGAATTGCCCCAGAATAGTATGCCGTATCTAATTTTAGACGAGACATTACCGTGATACGCCGTTAGCAAAGTCGACAGATTTGCGACGGGTCTAAGTTTATTGAATGCGTATGCATTTTGACTTATACTTTTACTTATATGGTCAATATGTTGTTTCCATTTTAATTTATTATCAATCATTAGTCCTAAGAATTTTGTTATTTTGTTATATCTCATTTATTTCATGTCCATTGTAATTAATATTAATTTGACTTTCAATCTATATGTTCTCCGTTTAAAATTCATTATATTAGTTTTTTCAAAGTTTAGCGATAAATTATTAGTCATTAACCATTTGACCGAAGGAAACCGACATTTGAAAGAAGGTCATCGCCTCGTAGATAGTACCTTTTACCTTACGCCATTCAACACTTCAATAGTGAATAGTCATAAACGTAAATCTGTTGGGTTGCGAATACAGCAGGTGTGTTTTGCGGTTTTGAAGGGCCTTTGTACGTTACGGTATACAGGTTAATGTATAAGGCTTCACCGCAGAGGTTGTTTGTGTAAACACAGTGTTTATATTTTTTAAATAGACGCATGTATTTAGCCATGAGTCTCTGGATCTCGTTTGGTACAGACTACAACTGATTGTAAGGAAAGTTTTACTTAGGGCCAATTTTTCAATCCTTAGATAAAAGATAACCCTAGGAATAAACTATCTCTGTTTCATTTTTTATTTCGTGTTTAAGTGCGATGAGAATAATTTATTCCTAGGGTTAATTTTTATTTAGCGATTGAAAAAGCGGCCCTTAATAAAGTAAGTTAAAGTAAGTTACTCCTGGAGAGTATAAATGAAATTACTGTATGTTCAGCCCAGTAATCCAAGTAAAAAAATAGACAGATTTTTTCTGTAGAGCAAATAAGGTACAATAAATATAGATTTTTTACTGTTGTATTTGTCGTAATTTTATTTTTGTACTTTTCTATTCTTAAATTTGTTTACATTCATGTTGTGTGTGTTCTTGCCGACTGTGAAAAGCCCATTTGAAAGTATTTGGCTTCTTAGATAATTGCATATAAATAGTAATATTTCTCAAAGTTTATTTAATATATACCTTACATGTTCATGCCTACAGCTTTTTTTCTGTAGCTAACCTTCGAGCTTTTTATGTAGGATATATTGGCATAAACAAAGACTTTATTCCTTTGATTTATAACATACACGTTTAATTTTTTTTCATGTTATTGTACCTATGTTTGAATTCAAATGTAGTAAAAAACATTTAACAAAAAAGATAACAAATAGTGCCATATTTCACGTAAACGCCATTTTTATTAAAAAAATTCAGCGATGACCAAATCTCTAGTCTACGTAACATCAATATTTTTTTTTTTTTTATGGTATAGGGGGGCAAACGAGCTGTTGTAGCCATTTTCATGACTACCGACGCCCATATACATCTGCATAGAGACT
>LUGF01022840.1:413447-441735 GCA_001625245.1 Calycopis cecrops | reverse complement strand
TTTCTATTCTTAAATTTGTTTACATTCATGTTGTGTGTGTTCATGCCGACTGTGAAAAGCCCATTTTAAAGTATTTGGCTTCTTAGATAATTGCATATAAATAGTAATATTTCTCAAAGTTTATTTAATATATACCTTACATGTTCATGCCTACAGCTTTTTTTCTGTAGCTAACCTTCGAGCTTTTTATGTAGGATATATTGGCATAAACAAAGACTTTATTCCTTTGATTTACAACATACACGTTTAATTTTTTTTCATGTTATTGTACCTATGTTTGAATTCAAATGTAGTAAAAAACATTTAACAAAAAAGATAATAAATAGTGCCATATTTCACGTAAACGCCATTTTTATAAAAAAAATTCAGCGATGACCAAATCTCTAGTCTACGTAACATCAATATACATTGTCTTTGGGAATTTTATAGTCGTGTGTGTGTATTTTTTAACCATTGCACGAGTCTAATTTATTCACATCATGAATTATCCTTTTTTATGTACTGATGGGGTGATGGTATCATCAAACTGATAAGGCACTGTCCGAAGGTGGCGTCAAGAGTCATAGCAACCAGCGCGTGTGTATGAAGAGTTATGAATGTGGAGATGGCAAGGCAAATGTGTGAGTAGCGTTATGCAAGGTTGATAAAACCGAGAGGCGTTAAATTTAACCACATATACTATAAGTGCTTACAGATCTAGAATGTAATCATGTTTTGTACCCGCGCGAGCCGGGGTTGAATGACCCCTCTCGCTTTTATCAATCTTGTATATGGCACTCTGTACTCTCTATCTATGCTTTTAGAGAACTAGGGTGTAAATGTACTGTTGGGGAATAAGTATCCTTTTTGTATTGGATAACAGATCATTTTGTAGGCAAAAAGTTCTCCATCAGGTCCTTTGAATTACAACGGCAGAGTACTTGAGAATTTTAAGGATTTATAGGAGAAAGAGAACGAAAGAACTGTCTTCTGAGATTTGGGAGATACTTTTTCCTGGAGCCAGAGTACATTTGTAATAATGCGTCAGCTACCATGGCTCGCCCGTAAAAACTACTACCGTGTCATCTGCATATGAGATAACTCGTCCGTCTTGTATGGACATGTTGGTTAAGTCATTTATGTAGACGAGAAACAGGATCGGCCCTAGCGCGTTTCCCTGTGGGACGCCACATGTTATTGCAGCTTCAGGGCTGAGGTTTTTACCAATCTCAACCCTTTAACGACGATCCCTTAGATAGTAATCCTGCAGATCCAGAGGCTTTCCTCTCATTCCAAATTGTTGTAGCTTTTTTATAAGAGTGGGCAGAGAAACTGTCATCAAATGCCCTTTTAAAATCTGGAAAAACTGCAAGACACTTTTTCCTTTTATCACTTCATTGCTCACTATCGATGTGATCTTTAAAATTGCGTCTTCACTTGATTGTCCCTGCCTAAATCTAGTTAATAATAATAATCAATATTTTTTTAAATTTGTGTACATGTTATGTTCATGCATAACTTTGCGCAGTAGAGCAACGAGTCACGGTAGCAAGCTTAACCAGATCGTCAGTGCAATGATTGAGAGCTTTTCTAGGATGAATCCTGCATCGGGAGGTTTCTAAACAATCACTTACGCATAGTTAACTCTGTTACTTGCTTATCTCTTTAGCCTTTAAAAGGCCCTATTTAGTCACGTCCATACGCCACACTGTTATGCATGTACAACTCGTAATTATCTTTCATAGAGGAAATAATAAAGCATTGTTGGTTTTGGATCATTAAATATGTCGAGTGTTGCCAGATATACATAATAGATCCGCGAGTACGTCCGAATGTGTCATGCTATCTCCGTGTTATACTTTGCAAAAAAGTAGTAGGTACCTAATTGAAAAATATCTCTTCCCAAATAAACATTTTTTTCACTTGGGATTCGAAGCCGCGACCAACGATCAGCAGCTGAGCATGATTCCTTTCTAATACTAAATGAAAATTTTTGTAAATATCCCAGGGTATGATGTAATAATTATGCTACTTATCATAAGTCCTTTAACGACATGCGATAGTCCATCCGTGACCATGGTTACTGTAGAGCTTCTGAACCCTCAGGCTTGTAAAACAATAAAATAAAGCGCCATCCGTGAAAGTTGTTTTATTGTAATGGCGTACGATAGGTTGATGTTTATACCAAAGAATTTAAGGAGGCAATGAACAGAACGTTAAAAATCTAAGACACCATGGTGGCTGCTCCAACACAAACACCGGATCCACAATTTTCATATCACTCACATGATGGTGGATGTCAAAATTTAAGGCTGTTCTCAAGGCTGCGCGGAGCGCGCCGAGGTCACCTCGAGGCAGTCACGCTTTCCTCAAGCCAACTTCCGTTCTAAGCATTCGCACCAAACAGACATTTCGGTGATCGAAAAAATGAATGACGGCGCTGAAAATATGGCAGAAACAAGACAGTCATAATGTACAGTACACAATAAGTCGTGATAAAATCCGTTATTCGCGTAAACTTAAGAGATTATAACATCAGTATTTAACTTTGAGGTACAGGCTACAGATGCAAAAACTTTTGGATTGAATTTAGATTTTTTAACGGGCAATAAAATATTAAATCCATCCTCCAAATGAAGTGATATATCACATCACACATAAATATTCATTTTGTAATCTACTCATAGCATTTAGCATAAATAAGGACCTTCATATTCATAAAGTGACTATTTCTGTTATAATAGATGTGAGGTTAATAATATAATAACACCGAGCTCAAAGCTACGTATTGTGGCTTTTCTTTATGAAGTCCTTGTCAAATGGTCCCTCAGGACTAAAAGGTTAAGAACCACTGACTTGGAGTAATCAGTATTAGAAATAGCTAATAAGACGTAGGCGCGAGTGCTAGCACAAATATAAAAACTACCGCAACAACTCGTGTTAAACTTACCACAGGAAGTCCATAATTCTACCTTTTATCTATCCATCTTTACTCTCTTTGTGTGTACTCTCACAGTTGATGGGTGTAGGAGTAAGTCAAAGTAAAAATAATCTCCTTATCAATGGATTGCATCGCTGTAATGAGCCAGAGCAAGTGAATAATGACGAATGTGAATTGACAGAAGTGGGACATTTTTATGAACGTTCGCTATCCGGATGGCTTAATAGTTTGAGTCAGATATAAAAAACAGCCAAGTACGAGTCGGACTCGCTCACCGTGGGTTAAGTACCAACGAGAGATATTGGTGTCTGCGGGACAGATGAAGTGAAAACCACACAAGCAAATATTTTCTAGGTTCGTGATGTATTCACTAATAACTTAAACGACGACGACTACATTATAATTTGGGGATGTTTTTTTCAGTAATATAGTTATAATTATGCAGTTTTCGGATTGATTCATATATGTGTGCTATATGTTCTTACTTCTTGTCGAATTTCTCAATTCTAGGTCAATGGGAAGTACCTATATCTATAGGTTTATGGTTTTAGAGAAAGCGCGATTTTTAACATATTTTTTCATAAATGTCTGTAACTTATTATTGCGTTAACTTAGAAGTATGATTTTTTCAAGGAATTCAGAGGTACCAAACTTCAGTATTTAACATACATTTCAGCTTTATCCTTTCACGCGTTTCTGGGAAAAAGGTCTTGACAGACATACAGGTAGACTAACAGACATACCGATAACAAAGTGACTCCATGAGGGATCCATCTGCTGTGAAAAAAAGGTACTATCTCCCTATGTTCGGACCTCCAGCTCCATCTATGGAGGAGTGGCGTAAAAGGTCATGTTCGCGATTTTTTCGGCAACGGTCGCTAATCGCTCGCCTATTTTTAGCCAAGACACATCATTATTGTTCCCTGTACGGTGTACGTAATTTGTAATCTAAAATAATAAAGCGCTTCTGTTGACTCTTGAAGAAATTTTTTAATTGAATCACCGCATCCCCTACACACCCTACTATAATGACCCTCAAACATACCGTTAATTTATTTATAGAATATTGATTTTAAACTTCTCAGAAATCATTAAAAAACAAATACAGTTCGTTTCTTGGAAACCGATTTCAAGATTGAACTCAATTAATCAGCATAATATGTGATTTTATTGCTATATGCATGGCTTTATAAGGTCTTGGTAATAAAGACACGCGGCGCTACTCAAGAAGAGGTCGATTCAGTATAAGTGTATAATCTATGAGGTCAATTTTGATTACTTAATAACGTCTATCGTTTTCCTTATAAATTTGACGTAAGCCGTCAAATGGAACGGATTAACTTTTTCATAGCATACGAGCGCAAATGAGGAGCTAGAGAGCGTTGATGATTACTGACGGTCACAAAGATCCGCATCGATGATAGGTAGATGCGTTGACTTCCTCCTCCTCGCCCCTCCATGGCCCAACGGCTTCTTACACACAGTACGAAAGTAAAGCTGTCACTTTACGTCGGTATCATGCTGGCGAGAGGTACCTCCCCGGTCGTGTCGGCCCAATTTGGCTGCAATGCAGCATGGCACTACCTAACTAGAAATCTAGTCAACAATTCAGCATAGCGTTTCGTGCGGTGTGTAAGTAGCGGGTGGCCCATGGAGGTGGGAGGAGAAAAGAGAGCTGCTCATCTGTATATCCTCTATGCGGATGTCTGTGGGCGTCGGTATCCATGTAAATAGCTCTGACTGCTTCTTTACCCCCTTATACCATAGATAAAAAAAGATAGATAAAAAACAAAAAATCATTTATTCTGAAAGATCTATAGAGGTTAGCTTGTACACGAAACTTAAATATTATATCAACTTTCATAATATCTGTACGCCAGATCCTTTATGGGGCATGCAGTGCGAACGAGATGCTGCAATATCAACTGACAGGTATGATATCGCGTTTCGTGTAGCTCGTGAGTTTCAGATGGCCCATTATAGAGGACGAGGTAATTACGAAAAATCGGCGTCGGCAGACAGCATAAATCTGATACTGCTCGTTTGCTCCTACTATAAGAAATCAAAAGTGCAATCGCCAGTGCGTGATATTGTCGTAGGTCAAGAACAGCGTCACTTTCTCCGCACGCAATGAACCTTGCACGTGCATATGCCGTTACCCGCTGTCACTTTCAGCGGCAATCGCTTCATTACACCGCTTTAAGCTATTTATTATGTAGCTCTGATCCGTGTTATGTAATTAGGTTCATCTTAATGTAGTCTTGTTGCGCAACGTACATAAACATCCGTACAGATTATGCAGATGCATTGCTTAGCAAGAAACCCTTGTTTCTACCCCGAGATCCATGGAGCACCCACCCATGGGGCACCCACCCACAAATCTCTCTCACTCACTCATTTGTAATTTTTTTTTATAGTATAAGGGGGCAAACGAGATATTGACGCGCGACGTCTACGCTACTTACCGCACGAAACGCGACAGCACAACCATTTTATTTCATTGACATTTTACACTTTTAAAATATAACCTCAAAATAGAAACTATTGCACCACATTGACTAAAACTAGCCATGAACCAAATCCGAAACCCAAGATATGTAACACAGAGTTATGACGTACTTTGAAACTAGACTTTGGCCGAAACTAAAAGTCTAAAAAAATAGTAATTTCACCAAGACGTTAAAACAAGTGCACATAAGTATACAAATTCTGGACATAGAACTCATGGTATCTATACGGTCTATATCTAGCTTCTATCTTTTTTCTTCTTCTTTCTGTCTTCCTAGATAACGCCTATAATCTTCTTATATAACGGTAGCTCACACAACGCAGGTACTTGATAAAGTTTTATAACGATCCATGTTTATTGCTATGTCACAACACTCTAAGTTTCGACACATTTAATTACTTTAGTAATGTGAAACCAAAGTGTGAAATTACTTGAGATACAGTCGAGGTTTCGATCGAATTATATATAAATTCTCGAATAAAATAATAATATATGCGATTAATTTATTTTAGGTTATTAAAAACGGTAGCCATTTTGTAATGGCGAAAAACATGTCGGCAAAAATAATTTCCTACTAGCGGATTTCGGCTACGGCGGCTAATATAGACGAGCCATCAGCGCAGGACATATTGTAGTACACAAGTGCACTCTCTGTTCCCTCATTCTCATATTTCGATGGGTCGGCAGTCCGACACTCTGATAGGAAGGAAATAAATCCTAAACAGAACTTTGTTTCAACAAAGAACAACCAAATTAATTCGAAGATTTCATAGCCGGTATTCTAGATAACTCATCAAAATTGAAACTCATTGCGCAAATTTTCATCTCATTAATTTTATCTCATTTGCCCCAAACTAGTCAATTCCGGATATTTTACAAAGACCTACTTAGTACTTCGCTGTAAACAAATAAAAAATAAAGAACTAGCAAACTGTAGTAGTAACATTCACTATTTTTTTTTGTTTCTGGACTTCTGTACTAATGCTTTAAAACTAACTGGACTAATTGAAACCATTATTTCAAAAGCTACAGTATTTCAACGGTCAACGACGTGGTCGCTAGCTGGCTAGTATTTAATAAATATAAAAAAAATTGCCATAATATTTCTTAGAGCTCCCTGAAAATCTTAAAGCCCTGCAAGCGTAACATCATCATATTATGTCAACACGAACATGAACAACATGAAATAATTTGGACGTCGCACACCTCTGTTACTGCATGTGACAGACGTTTCCTCAATTTCATGGGGGAAGGAGGGGCAGCCGTCGACCGATAGTGTCGCAAGCTACGCGCTGCTGGTTCTGCAACGCCCGCGCCATGACGTAACCCGCACTATCACCAAACGGTCCACACTTCCATGAAGCCACAGATTACTTTCGGTGTAAATTACTAGCCGGGCCAAGCGTTGCTGTGGCAGTAAAAGTATTATGCTCATTAATGGAAATAAAATACAGCATATTTAAGTTAGACGTATTTTTGTAAAATTTCATAAAAATTGGTCTAGTAGTTTCGGAGTTTTTCCTCTACAAACGTACACGAGATTTCTTAAGACAGCGGCCATCAACTATATGAATAACGGACGAGGAAAACATATGTTGGTGATGAATATAGATAAATCATTAAGATAATTAATTTAATCCTTGTATTGATTTATTTATAAGACATGACCTACAGTATATTAACATATAGCTGACATTAAATTTACTTAACAGATGTCTAATATATAATATTTAATAGATGTCTAATACATTAAATTGTATTATTTGTTTTTTATTAATTTGTATTAAATTGTATTGTTGTAGAGATTGCGACATGTGGCACTTGGTGCTCTCTACCCAGTGGCGTGAAGATGTGTTGTTGTAAAATTCTCGCGACCACAGTATTTGTCACCAAACTCCGCCCAAACGGCTGGACTAATTTCAATTTTTTTTATGGTATAGGGGACAAACGAGCAGTCGGAGCCATTTTCATGACCACTGACGCCCATAGACATCCGCATAGAGGCTAAACAGATGCTCTGCCCTCCTTTCTCCTCCCACCTCCATGGGCCATTGGCTACTTACACACCGCACGAAACGCGACAGCAAAGCTGTCACTTTACGCCGGTCTCGTGTAAGCGATCATTCATTCTATCAAATTGTGTGTGTATATATCATTGAATTCATAATTGTTACTAAAGTAGTTGTTACAACTCACTGGTGTATATTCGGTAGAACTAACAATCGGTCGTATTGTGGACATAATGTAGATTATGATGATGAAAAGTAGATTCATCTAGTGATTTTACGTCTGCAAGGGAAGGAAATTCATAAGCAAAAATACATTTAATTTCTAGTAAAGTTTAAATGACGTTGATGATGTAAGATAACTTTGGTCCAACTTGCCCGAGATCGTTTAGTTGTGCTCCATATAGATTAATGCTAATGCACTTTAAAGTTAATGGCATGGCAGTACGAGAAGACATTCCTGCTGTCTTTCTACTACTTAGAATTCAGTTTTGTGGCTGTATATTAAACGTATGAGTGAATTATTTAATGTAATTATATTTCTTCTGTGAAGTATTTGTGTGTTAACACACTTATGCTTAGTTCAATGCATATCCTAATAATCCATACTGGTGTTAATGACAGACCACGAATATCGAATTTCAAGATTTTACGAATATCGTCTGTTTAATTCACAATCATGCATCTTTCCATTTAATTTTGCAGTTCAGAATAATGGTCATACAAAATCCAAGTACCAGATATATAGTTAAGGTATTTGAAATTTTATAGAAACAGAAAGAAGCGCGTTATCTTTTTTATAACTGAACGAATACCTAAAATACTGGGTGTGCTTTAAGACACGATTAGCGTTTACTGCTTAAAAATTACATGATATTTTGTATAATAAGGACTGCGATGGTGATGCTCATTAATTGTAGTTATTTTTTTTCCTTTAAATGTTAATATTTTATCATTGTTTATGATTATTTTTGCACGCCATACCCTGGCAAATACACCGGATCTCTCTAATTATTAAGAAGACCATGATCTACGTGTATTAGCAAATAACTGTTCTTAATTCTTATTCTTTATATCCTGGAGAGAATGGTGTGAAAGAGACGTTGAGCGATAAAACGGTTAGCTCAGCGCTCCGTTACTGTTTCACATGATTTTATTTAGTTTTTTAGGAGTGAATCATATTTAATAAAATATACAAAGCAATGTTTTTTGTCGGCATATTTATACTTTATAGATTTTAAATTAAATGAGATAGATGACGCTAAGCAACGTTGTTTATAATTAATAATAACATAGGTCATTAATAGTTCTTTTACGCATCAATCTAGTTAGCCTCTAAAGAACCTTAGCGAAGGTCTCGAAGAAGGCAAATGATATTAAAAGTATTTGCATGTTTCCTTTAAGCATTATGTGAGACCTTCGGCCAGTTAGAGAAAACCAAGCGAACATGAACAGGCATTATGCTATTAGTTTAGCGTGCGTAAAGAAAACGATTCCTACATGAATTTTAATTTTACACCTTGTTTTATTCATTGGGTGGTTTTATTGGCATGTTTCGGAATTCAATTGCATATCGTGAAGTCCAGGGTTCAAGTTTTATAATATTTATTATGATTTTTTTTTCTTGATTACATTTCAGGGTCAATATGTTCATCTCAATAGTGTGACGGCACCTGCGGGGTTTTAGCAAGTATTCGGCTGAGCCGCGAGTCCCACACATCCATCAGATCTCACCCAAGACCGGTGGGAGTGCGTAAAGCATTTCCCCGTAAAATAAAAAAAGGGTCAATATGTTGACGATTTTGGAATCCTAGCCTGAGACAGCAACCTTGTTAAGTTTACGGACTTTCCTCACTTATATTCCGCTGGAATATGAATGAGGAAAGTGCTTAGAGATTTAATGTGTGTGTCGCAAAAATTTGTGCACAATAATATGTATATTTTACATAGTAGGTCTACATCTGTATGGATGTTTAGAAAGAAATTTAAAATATCTTTTTACATTGTCGTTTGCCTTATTTTTTCAGTCCAATGAGTCAATTAGTACGTATCTGCTTTCCCAAAGCTTAACAATAACTCGAATGAATTTCGATGCAATGTTTGGTGAGTGCGGTAAGATATGCTAATGTTTAACAGGCAAGCAAAGCCGGTAAAAGTAGCTAGTGCTACTATCGATGATGCAATTACGAGTTGAATCACTTTTGTCAAAAAAAAAAACATTTGATCGAACTGACAATAAAAAACAACATACAAAAATTTGGAGAGGGCATTAATTTTGTCATTGAAAACCCATCGACTGCTGTAGAGGTTATTCTTTATGTTTTATATATACGTTATATGTTACATCACCATACATATATAATGAAGGCATTATGGTAGCATAAAACAAGACACAAAATCATGAATAATTCACATTTTCGGTGCTTTTCTCTAATTGTGTTTAACATGTATGTCCAGTGTTGTCAGCATATGTAAGTATTGTGTTTAAATATGCATGCAGAAATAAAATTTTGAGCAGACTGAGAACAAATCACCGTGTAGACCGGCAGTAATATTCAAGCCAATCGCACCTTTTACAATATTATGTAATTACAATTGACGACTGTCGAGGTTAATAGACATGTGTATAATGATTATAGAGTTCTCCCATTGAATGGGCCGTCGGAATCTTACAAACCGCATGAAACGCGATGTATTAAGAAGGAGATACCTCCTCAGCCGCGCCAGCCCAATTCAGCAGCAATGGAGATTGGTCCTACCTATTACTATAAATGATAAACTGTATTATATGTATAAAACTATAAATCTATAGCAATCATTGTTACATATAGAGTGGTCTTTTTATATACTTAGTATAAGTGGGCAAACGAGCAATCGAGCCATTTTCATGAGCACTGACGCCCATAGACATCCGCATAGAGGCTATACAGATGCGTTGCCCTCCTTCCTTCTCCTCCCTCCGCCACCTGCCGGTGGCACACACCGCTCGAAACGACAGCACAGCTGTCACTTTACGCCACTTTCGTGGCGAGAGGTACATCTCCGGTCGTGTAGGCCCAATTCGGCTGCTGCATGCAGTGTGGCACTACCTCTTACTGGTCATTTATATGTCTTGTCTGATCGCCTCTACAATTACTCAATTACTGCACAATGTCTCTCTAATCTCTTTATAATCATCTCCTAGGTTTAGCATTGTATTGATCGTGTTATAAAAATGTGGACGTAATATATTATGTCGTAATCTGTGGACAAATCGAAAGATACGACCTGTTTGCTCGTCTTACAACACAACGATAATTGCTCATGCACTAATGGTCTACATTATTACGAAAACGGTGCATCGACTCACCTATTGGGAGTGTATTTAGACCATCTGTAAACTAAACATGTATAAGTACTAAAATTCTTGTGTTCTAAATTTTACAACAATTTTTTTTATTTATCAGAAATTGTAACAGTAAAAGTTTTTGATTTAAATTTCCGGCTGTGCGAATTATATTCCTTTGCTTTTTCGTTTATAAATACAAAAGAATATTCTGAAATCAAAATTTAAAAAACATTTGAGTCATTCGTCGTGAGTACGAAATAATTTCAACTTTCACTTTTTGGCCACAATATAAATACGAATTCAGAGTAAATTGTGATTGCTTGAATATATTTACATACAGTTACCTTATAATGGCAATGAAATTGACATTTGTTGGTTGTTTTTAATACCTACGTTTCATGCAAAGCGCAATCTATGTCATGATCTCAGTTGTGTGTTCATAATCAGAGCACAGATCTCTCTCAACAAACCATGAACCGTGTAATTAATAAAAATCGACTAGTTTATGTTATGAAGTATATCAAAATTCGTCCAATATGCATAAACAAAGAATTGAAGGCATAATTGGGATGATTACCACCGATCAGTATTTATTTCGACTTGTGAAACATTTAGTATTTCTGGTTTAGTATTTAGTATTTCTGGTTTCTTATTACTTTTTTCATAAACTTGGAAATCATTGCGGTTTCCGTTACAGGTAACATAGTGTTACATGAGTAATCATCATCATCACCCCCAGTCCACCGTCTAAGAAGAATTGGTACAATGTATGAAGATTCCTGACATAAAAAAACAAAGCAACTCAACAAGCTTTTTTGCTCACTTAACATTTTGTACGTTGGTTAGCATGAAATATTGGTACAAATATAATAATGTTTCCGTATATTAAACGCCCTTGTTTTTTATTAGAAACCAAGGTTTAGACAATCGCCTAAAGTGTTTTGTCTTTTATAAGAGCGAGGATAATAAGAGGCAATATTGTTTGCTATAATATAGGAGTATGAAAAGGAATCACTGTAACCTAAAATGGCTCACAGGAGCCTGCCAATCTTCACAATTCAATTGAGAGTGACCCATCCTTATCTACTCTATTCCGATTGTTTGTTTATGTATTTGTACACAATAAACAATATTATTTCATTCATTCAATTATCACTCCTTTTTCCTCCAAGATTTTATAACTTATTAAACTGAAAAATACAGTCAGCAAATACTATGCACAGACCTAAATATCAAAACAAACGTTCTTCAGGTCAAATAATAAATGTCAGATTCAAAGATTAAGGTTTTTTTAAATGTCGTGGGAAATCTGTTAATGGAGGCTCTATATATATTATTTCTAATTACATCTAAATTACCTACTCAGTTTGCCAACCCGTTTGACGTATATTTTGAGAATTTGACAGTTAAATGAGTTATCGTTAATAAATTATTATAATTATTCAATTAACTTAAGTTTTACGTCAACTTTGGAATATTTTAAGACTCGTAGCCGTTAATTATATTTTTATCGTTGTATCGTGATCTTATTCGATAACTTTGGTCCTTTTTCTGCTACTACCAACGCCCAGAGATATACGGTGGGTATGGCATTTAACGCCCAGTGTTCATTACCGCTCGAATGCTAAAATAATAATTCCGCACGAGTAACTTTAAACTACACGCACACATACAATAAACCAATAGAATTGAAGAATTAATAATTAAGAAGATTATGGAACAGGAGGACCAGTGTGATCCACATCTCAAGGACGCCACCAGTGCATGCTGTTATTATAAAATCTCTATTTTTATTTCAAATTTCCTTCGAAGTTGATGTTTATAGTTAATAGCATGTTAGAGATGAGATTTTTTTGTAAAAGATAATTAAGTAGAAAGTACGAGATATGTTGGACTTGTTACAAAATTTAAATATTAGTATTTGAAGCTTAAATAATGATAATTATATTGCTGTCTAAAAAAGAACGTTACTTTTAGGTTTTTTACGGCTCAAAGTCGAAATATTTATTATCTTTGTTAAGAAAATAAGCGAACAATATATGGGCGTTTTTTAAAACTGTATGTTCAATAACGCCCAAAACAGGGTATTCGAAAAGCCATTTTTTGAAGAGTTATGTTTTAGTTCAGTTATGTTTTAGTTTTCTGTATTCTTTTTTAGTCCATAAAACTATTTTTCTAAACAGTTTTTTAATTCATTTATTATTTTAAATAATATATTGATTTGAAGTTAAGTGGGCGTTAAATGCCTCAGGTACTAAGGTACCTAATACACACACATATTACACGATAAAAAATATGACGACGTGGCCGCCTTCCCTCCTGCCTTCTAACGGGCCACCGGAAACTCAAACCACACGAAACATGAAAGCATAGCTGTCATTGTATACTTGAATGCAAGTTCCCCGGTTATGTCAGCCCAAATGCAATGCAGCTTGGGACTTTCACTAAACTGATGTTTGACTCTATGTCCTATTGACTAGGTATATAGCAAGCAAATAAAATATATAGTCTTGAAGCACCTATGCAATCCTACAATCAATTTCAAAATGCATCAGATGGTTGATCACTACTCACGTCGATCTGGACCGCCACAACAGAGATTGTCTTCCGTGTTCCGATACTCCACTAGCAGTAATTATAAAAGAGGTTTATAGTTCGAGGTTAGTAATCAAATACTTTCATTTGTACCCCCTTTAATATGCTTACACACAAGAGGTTAAAAAAACCTTAATAATATTGGGGTCACCGCGCCCAGGTGTGGTTAGTTGTGTAATTTCCTCCGCTCGGTTACTTAAGGGTTAAGAATTTTCTGTTCACAGTGCAATGTGAATATAAAAGAACCCTTTAAGTAGTTTAAGTGGAGGTCATTTGATGCAAATTTCTTGTGAATATGACTGTATGCTTTGTAAATTTTGATAGGGTCATTAAAAAATGAGTATATTTTTACCTAAAAAAATTTCCTACTTTTCACGAATGAAAATTGTCGTCCACGTGCGTTCATATTTTTGAGCATTGACGTTCAAAAATTTTTTATATTCAACTGGGAACTCTCCTCATATCTATCTAATCGAACACCTTGATGATAATTATAGATACTAGAGAAATTCTCCACTCCTGAACATAGAAAGGGAAGCTTTAATATTTTTTTGATTTTTAAGACGCTAATGATAAAGAGCTGCTACATCATATAAATATACCGTGTCTGTATGTCCGAGTTAATCCTCAAAACTACTGAACCGATTTTAATAAAATTTCGCACACTTAAACTTTATCCAATTTAAAGTAATGGCTATATATTATTTCGATTAATGGCCACTAATTAGCACAGGCGTGTCCCGGTCAGCCAGCACTATATGTTTTCGACACTGTCCGTCTTTAATTTTAACGACATATCGTCACCATCACAGTGGCGCGCGTGACGGGGTTACTAATGAGCCTGTATTGTTCCATGGTGAAATAAACGATTAGCAAACCAGCGTCCATGTGGCACTATACTTCAACAGGTACAGGTACTGTCACGAACTAAACACAGAGTATATAAGTACTAGCGGACGCCCGCAACTTCGTTTACGTGAATTCGTTTTTTACCGCAGTCAGTTAAAAGTAGTCTATAGCCTTCCTCGCTAAATGGACTAACTAATACTGAAAGAATTTTTCAAATCGGACCAGTAGTTACAGAGATTAGTGCGTTCAAACAAACAAACTCTTCAGCTTTTTATTATTAGTATAGATTCTATATTTACTCTGTAGGTACTGCTAATGCTAACTGGGTACTGGCGGCGAGAAATACTGCAGGATGTAGCTAAATGCCGGCCAGGGTAATGGTTAAATAACCTATTATAGATCTCATATCGGGATGCATCTCTCCCATGTTCTTTTAGGGTCCAACAAGCAATGGGAAACAAGCAATGGGAACCTTTCAGCAATTTATTTATCCGATGGGCCTCCGGCTACTCACAAACCGCAGGAAATGCGACAGCATAGCTGTCACTTTACGCCGGCATCAAGCGAGCTGCCTCCCCGGTCGTGCTGGCTCAATTCCACTGCCATGCAGGCACTGCCTCTTACTAAAATCATCTGCGAGGGAAACTTTCGACTCCTAGTTCCGTTGCCCAATAAGCAATAATATGTTGTAAGAGGTAGTGCCACACTGCATGCTTGCATGCAGTCGAATTGGGCCGGCACGACCGGGGAGGTACCTCTCGCTTACACGAGACTGGCGTAAAGTGACAGCTGTGCTGTCGCGTTTCGTGCGGTGTGTAAGTAGCCGGTGGCCCATGGAGGTGGGATGAGAAAGGAGGGCAGCGCATCTGTATAGCCTCTATGCGGATGTCTGTGGGCGTCGGTAGTCGTGAAAATGGCTCCGACTGCTCGTTTGTCCTCCTATAACATAAAAAAAAAAAAAAAGCACTCATAGAAAACCGTTTAAGCTTCTCTTCGCTTCCGCAACATAAGTTTGAAATCTTTTCGAATTCATTTCGAATCTGAAAACGAATGGAAAACTATCGTTTCGGAGGTCAAGATTCATTTGACTTTACTGAGCTAGGGGTAAGTAAGCTGCTGCTATTAGCTTAGCCTGAATTTAGGTATTCATATGTATAACAACTATAACATGGGTAATGTCAATGTCAATGTCTTTTTACAATAAACATTGATGGTACATGTCATTCTCGCTTACACGAGACCGGCGTAAAATGACAGCTTTCGTGCGGCGAGTAGCCGGTGGCCCATGGAGGTGAGAGAAGAAAGGAGGGCAGTGCATCTATATAGCCTCCATGCGGATGCCTAGGGGCGTCGGTAGTAATGAAAATGGCTCCGACTGCTCGTTTGCCCTCTATACCAAAAAAAAAAGCAAACTAGCAGTTGGATAACTTGATAGCGGATAAATGTCCATAAACATTATTGTAATCAATAATCGGTTGTCATATATTCGTAATTCATCCGTATTCTAACACACGAAGCGCGACAGCTAAGCATCAGGTCACGCCAATATTATACGGGCGAGAGACAACTTTACGGTTGTTTCGGCTACATAATGCTGTACCTAAGGTCGGGATGAGAAGAAGAAAGAAATTTAAAATCCTTCTTATATTATATCTAGCTTCCGCCTACAGCTTCGCCCGCGTTTATTTCGGACTTCAGAAATGGTGTTATTATACAATATATACACCGCCTCGTGGTCCAGTGGTAAGCTTGTGCAACCATAGACGTGAGGTCCCGGGTTCGAATCCCGGGTCGGACCGAAAATTGTTATTGGGATGTTTCAATTTCTAATAACAGTCCGGAGTCAGGAAGTTAGCGGTGATACACCCCCGTGCCTCGGAGAGCACGTTAAGCCGTCGGTCCTGCGCCTGATTTCTCTCCGGTCGTGTCGGATTGCCGTCCCATCGGAATATGAGAATGAGGGAATAGAGAGTCCACTAGTATCTGCGCGCACACTTGTGCACTATAATATGTCCTGCGCATCTGGCTCGTCTCTATAGAGACGGCCGCCGTAGCCGAAATCGGCTAGGCCGACATTATACAATATATAAAGTATAAACCTTCCTCTTGAATCTGTTGCATAATTTTAAAGATGTAGGCATACCGACGCGTCGGCTGAAAGAGACTTTATTGTATACTATGTAGTGATTGCAAAAGTATGTACTTATGTTTGTTACTTTTACACCCAAAACTACTCAACATATTGAACTAAAATTTGACAAACACTGGAATAACATAAATATTTATAACTAAGTATATATCAAAAATTGATTCCTTGGAATACATTTTAAGCGTCTGAAACTGTGTGATGTTTAAAATAGTTTTATTCCAAATTCCACTAATATTTCAAAACGCCTGAACAGTTTTAGATAGGGATATAGTTAGAATCGTGGCCCCATTTCAATCGCGATAGGAAACAGTTTATATTATTAAGTTATTTTTGAAATTATGAAACTGATCTATTATAAAACATATAAAAAACTGTAATTGAACTGTGTCTGTACCTAAGTGACTAATAAATTTATAATATATAATACCAAAACTATAACTAAAAAATTCTTTTTCATTTTCATGATTTCACTACCTGCGCTCCGCGCTTTCACCCGCGTAAATTTCGATCCCGCGGAAAATAGAAAATCATCCCCTAGGAACCTTTTTTCGGGATAAAATCCCTTGAAATCTTTGTTATTCTCTATTTGTGTGCCAAATTTCATGAAAATCGGTGCAGCAGTTTTTGTGTGAAGTAGTAAACAAACAAACATACAAACAAACAAACATACAAACTTTTGCATTTTTAATATTAATAAGATGGTTTATGTCCAAGCGAATTAGGTCACAGATATATAATATTAATATCCGGCTAAAATCGAGAATTAATAAGAAACAAACAGGTTATATAATAAAAATAGTCCTTTGGGACAGATTTTATTGCGTGGTGCAGTTACAATTCTTTATCCTAACATTTCATCATCATTTATTTTTACTTTTATTTCCATTAGCAATATTTGCCAACAGATTCTTCTTACATTGTGACAAGAATCTATGATTGCAAATTAAGGCCTTCCCGAATTATAAATTGGCAAATCCTTACAAAATTATAACATAACAGACCATCAAGCAGCATTTTTATTACAAAACCAGTTTTCAAAAAGAATGACTTATTTAAAAATAATGTCCTTGTCTATTCCTTTAGACCAGTCTTTCCCAAAGTGGGCGATAACGCCCCCTTGTGGGCACTAGATGCTCAGAGGGGGGCGGTAAGGGGCCAGAAACGACATAATTGTCTTTGAATATCAAGGTGTAATAACTAATAAGGGGGCGATACGAAGTAACTAATTTTCAAAGTGGGCGTTAGACGAAAAAGTTTGGGAACCTGTGCTTTAGACAATTTAAGACAGCTCATCATAATATTATTAATATGGCAATTACACGTGTTCGCATTCGAGGGCTATATCCGTTTCGAAGGGTGCTGTTCAAATTTTGAAATATGAATATGTATTTTAAAAGAACACCTGTTCTTTCAAATATTTAAATTTAAAAGGAAGTTATTGGTATTTTTTTTAAATTTTATTGCTAGCCATCAATATAATATACGAAGGCCGAACTACGTAATTACCAAAAAAACATACGATATTTTTTTTCGATTTACATTTTTTAGGGTTCCGTACCTCAAAGAGAAAAAACGTAACCCTTATAGGATCGCTTTGTTGTCCGTCTGTCTGTACGTCTGTCAAGACCTTTTTCTCAAAAACGCGTGAAGGGATTAAGCTGAAATTTTTGTCAAATACGGAGGTCAGTTACGTCTTGAATTCTTGAGGCCTTGAAAAAATCCCACTTCTAAGTTAACGCAATAAAAATTTATAGCCATTTATGCACAAATTTTGTATGAAAACGCACTTTTTCGAAAAACTATAGGGTACTTCCCGTTCGAAAAACTATAGCTAGAATTCTGAAATTTAGCAAGAAGTAAGACCTTACAGTATACATATAGGAATAAATCCAAAAATTGGTAGATAAAATTTATATCACTGGAAAAATCATTACCAACTTATGCATGTAGTTCGTTTTATACTATATGTATGCAAGCACCCGCATATATAAGTTTGTCAACTTGTCGCAGGGAAGTGTAATTTTCTCAACGTCTATTACTTTTGCTCATACCTCCCGTTCCTACGGAACCCTCGGTGTGCGAGTCCGACTCGCACTTGGCCTGGTGTTTTATTTAGTTCGCAATATTGCTTAAATAGTAATTCGTAACCAATCATTAAGTTAAGCAACAGTCTTGAGCGCTATCCGGGTGAGCGTTTTTAAAACTTGGCCGTCTTTTCGGTTTCGAAAGAAAAAAAACCAAAATTCGGTAGTCACGTAACTGGTCGATATTCCCATAACTTTCAGAGCGGTATCTAGTTCTTTCTGTAAGAGGTACATTCACGGATTACACACGGCATCTACGCGGATGTCTATGGGCGTAGTTAGTCATCTATATGTCCCGACTGCTCGTTAGTCCTCTTATAGTATAAAGAAAATAAGAAGTGTCTTAAAAACTGTAGTCTGGCTACAACCTACTTTACCAATTTGTTGTGGAGGATGTAGATCCAATGTCAATAATTTGTTTTTATTATTATAAAGATTAAACATATACCTAAATGTTATTAATATTATCTCCCTTGAATTTGTGCATTGTAGTTAATAACTACGACGAATATTATACCACAAATACGTAAAATTAAGAGGTCATCAACGGAACCTACTAGATAAAATAATGTTTTATTTGCTCATCTCAAAAAATTGAGAGCTAAATCTAGAATCAGGATTCTTTAAATTAGGTAATCTATTCATATAATGATTCATCTCCATTACTTGTGTCAACTAAGTAAAAAAAACTATTGAATGTAGGTACATTGATTGTCAAAATACTCGTTATTGAAATGATTGATTTGCAAAAGTCGATTATGGGTTAAATATATCGATATAAATTATTACCCAACATAATTTATGTGATCAAAGATCAATTAACTGATATAATAATGAATGAATGAAGGAAAATAAAGTATAATTTTCCTTATGTCATAATAATTTATGTAAATTGTGCATATAAATTGACAAATTACATAAAAAAAATTGTTGCCATGTACGTACGTGGCAACAACTTCGGAGGGATTTTTGAATGCCTGTCGTGATAACGAGATTTAAATGTTAGATATATCTAATGCGAAAATTATGCCTCGTACCGGAATGTGAGAATATTTATGGATAGAATCTGATGATGATGATGATTAAAAACGACTCATCATCAACATCAGATTCATACGATTCTGGATTATGTCAATAATTGTCTAATGGCACTAACACTACCGTTGCCTATCACTACACATACCTGTACCCACAACAAAATCTATCCCAGAAAAGAACATAATTTTCGTACTGAAAGGCAATTTCAGCACAGACAAAATATTACAATCTGGAAAAGATCCAATATATATATTATCCTGTAAGCATATATCAAATATGTATTACTTAAATAAAAAAATCCGTTCCTTATTGCGTACAAAAATAACAAACGTACAAACTTTTGCTTGTATCTATGTTTGTTTTAATTACTTATTTACATATTAATTATTTTTGCGTTTATAATATTTGTACATATCATATTAATTTGTTTTGACGTTCCTACTATATGCAAAAAAAAATTATAATTTTTATAATAACTTTGGCCTCAAAGTAATTTTATAATTGGTATTTTGAAAATCATTCCGTAATCAAGAGTATTTTGATTAGTTTTATATTATTGCCTGCCTTTTAATTTTGTTTAATGACTTCATTTTACATAACAAAAAATGTCTAAGCAATTTGTTATAAAACATTCAATATTTAAACACGCTGTATGAATTATATAAAATGTCTAACTTGTAGCACTAAAGTATTCTAACTCATTACTAAGTCTATGTAAGTTAAGAAGGGAATTGTGAAAGCCTTGCTCGCTTGATACAATAAACATAATAAAGTGACAAAAGCCATAAAAATGTAAATTTCGTTTTGTAACAACACAACATTACAAGTCAAATGTCTACGTTAGAAGTTACACTTACCTTTCTTTCTTGCGTAAGAGATATAAAGTTTTATACTTGGGATAAGCAAATGAGCTGACCCGCCTGAATCATGCGTTCTATCGTAAATGTCAATAAACTCATTTAGTTTCGTCGTAGAGTCTTCACTTTCATCAGCACTTCAGGTCATTCACTATATTTTTTTTTTGTAAAAGTGTAAAATAATAATATCGGTGAGCACTACAAACTTCGTTAACCTGAGAGAACCTGAGTTCGAGTCCAGACAACTGAAAATATTTATAAATTTAAGATTGTTCTATATATATTTAAGATTTATATTATATACTACATAAATAAACATCCAAAACTGGCGGGATTCAAACCAACCGTAGCCGTAAGCGGAGCAAGAGGACAAAGCCAAAAATAGCAACTACAACGGAACAACCGGCTCCCTCGTTAGTGGGCCACCGGAGAGAAATAAACTGCACGAAACACGACACGACATCTGCCATATTGAAGCGGTTTCATTTGAACGACAGACTTTCCCTATCGTGCCGGACAATTCGGTTGCAATGCAACATAAACTGTACTGACGTCATGACGGAAGAAATGCTTTAGGGATTCCCCTAGTGCAAGTCAATTCTTTTTAAAATTAAAAGTGGTCACCAAGGACGTTTCTCATTATAACAAGAAGCCTTTTAAGATTTATAAGCACCCTATAAAGAACTTTTTACTGCGACTGGGTATGGCACATTTACTTTGCCTTTAAGTATTCCTCAGAAGATAAATGTAGGTCTTAAACATCATTTCTCAGATTTTTAATATCATCATGATGATATAAGTACATTGCAAGATAGAGAAGTAGTGACAAAAAGAAATTAAAATACAATAGGTTATTTGATTGACGACGGACCGAATAGATTGTATAATATTGAAAATATTGAAACTTTAATTTAAAGGTATGTAACTATTATAGCAAGGCTGTGATTGTACAAGAAACAAATTAAATTATGAACAGACATACCACAAGGCTACATACTTTCGCCTTTGCTGTTTAATACATACTCTGACAACGTTACTCGTTTTTTTGTAGATGCCATAGATTAAGTAACCTCTACAAAAAATGAGGTTCGTTTTATTTAAGATACTGCTGAGCGAATACCATCAGACACACGCTGCGTGACTGTATAATTAACTTATTCATTTGATGAAACTTGTCGCAATTCAAGACTCGTATCGGATTGAATAGATGTAGTAGGTAATAAAACGTAATACTAAAAGATTTTTTTGAAATCATGAAAAGAAATCGTCTCATTAATTTTAAGAAAGGTCAAGGTAATGGAGACCAATAAATCATGTTCAAGTCTTAATGGTGTCCAGTCTTATATCCATGGCAAATCTTGTGATTCGTGATTTAGCTGCGAACAATAGCTACACCTGAGCCGCGCTACATCCATTTGTCTCCATGATACCCGAGAACACAAAGACTTAATTTACGAATGTAGTCCCAAAGCTACAAAAGCTTACAAAAGCCCACCTACCTGCGACATCGTATTGTTTGCGCTCAGACGTTTTTCGTGATTTGTTTGAGCATGCTACAGGTATGTCGCCGAAGGCATCTATTTCAACACAAATAAAAAGTTTTACTTATTATTTTTACGTGGCTTAAGTGCTTTGAGGATTTAGAGCTTTTGTATCTATAGGAAAGGTAAAGTCGTATATTAGTAAAAAACATTGCGAATATATCAAAATAAAACTAGATAGCCAAAATATGTTCTTCTCCGTCTACTATACGCAATCAAAAATATGATATCTGATAAGGTATAGATTACGATCCCTGATAGTACACAGAACATCTTGGAGGTGATGGATACATTGGTTTAGACCTCTCGTTAGCGACCTGACATTAGATAACAAAGATGAATGCCATACACTAGTTAGTAGCTGAGGATCTGCCTCTTTTTTAAAGCATAGGTGGGGAAACGTGCAATCGAAGCCAAAATCTCCATATTCATTAAAAATGGCTTTGTCTTATGACACAAATCTTTTGTAGTTCATTTTGGGTACCTACAGATGTTTTTCGAAAGGTGTAGCAAAACCGGATGTATCTTTATTTGATAACGGTAAACTGTAAAAACTTTTTCGAGAATCTTCTTAGTGAACATTAAAAACGCAAGTGGGTACAGTTAGTTATATTTTGTCATCAATTGGGAATTAAAAAATATCGAAAAATAGACTGCCCGAAATAAGTTGAAGAGAGAGGTTTCTTAAACCTTTTATGCGCGTAAATTTTGTGTACGTGAATTTACGTTTAAATCAAGACTATATTGAGTAGCTGGTACATAATAATCTTCACACTATATACATAAATACGATTTTAGTAAATAAGAAAATAAATAATAATAAATTAACACTGTTTAAGTAATTTATTCAAAATATATCAAAATATCTACTTAAGTATGTTTTTTTTCTATGTATTCTTGTTTAAGCATTTAAATGTAGAGAAAGACATTTTAATGTAGAGCGTGAAATAAATACAGCATTGATAGAGTACTACCTGAGAATAAGTCTCTATTATAATAACTACATGCGAAATGACTACATGAAAATAATTCTCCTGTGTAATAATGAATTCAATTATATAATAATGATAATTAAAGATATATAATAATTAATTTTATTGAGGCACAAATAAAGTTATCCTTTTTATCTGTTGGTCCGTTTTGAAGAAATGTACCCAAAGACATTTCAGCTTTTTAAGTATATGAGTAATATATGTATTAAGTAAAACAAATATTATTTTGTCATTTTCAAAATATCAGCCAACCAGACCGTCTTCAAACCGATAGCATAGCCGCTACTAATATACTACATACTTTACACAGTCTAAGCTAAAAGCGAATTAAGAACTTTTTAGACTTCAGAGTTTTTAACCCTGGTATGTTGTGCTGGTACGATTCGGTATTAATATAGGTACGGTAGTACACTTCGTTACGTAGGTATATAGGTTTTATATTTATCAGAAATATGAACAACTAAACATCTTAAAGTAGGTAAAGAGATCCGAATGCGGATCTCTTTACCTACTTTAAGACCTGATCTTACAGATTTGTCTTACATTTATTAATTACTTTTATTTAATACTAGCTGCGCCCTGCGGTTTTCGATACCGTGAAAAATAGAAAATCATCCCATAGCATCCCATAGGAAGATTATTTCGGGATAAAAATTACCCACTATATGTGTGCCAAATTTCATGAAAACCGGTTCAGTAATTTTTGCGTGAGGAGTAACAAACAAACAAACCTACAAATTTTCGCATTTATAATACTAATAGGATATCAAATGAATATTATACCAAAAGATCCAACACCCATAAGTGCATAAGAATTGCGATCTTTATAAATTGTTGCTGGATATTAATTTAGTAATAAGTGCAATTTCTCTGTGAACTTCTATGAAGTTGACAGAGCACATGACACTTTTAGAAAATACATCGACAACTTATACTTGTCTGCACAGTTACACAGTGACTTATTTCATGTGTCGTGTCATGGATGATAATATAATATGTATTTCTAATTTCTATATTATAAATCTTAAGCATTTTTACATTAAAAGGTTTTGCTTTCTAGAAACACGACTCCTACATTTGTTAATGTTACGCCAGTCCAATTCAACTGCAATGAAACATGTCTACCACTGTTTAGTGCTCAATATATTATAATAGTAAATAGAGTGAAGTATCCACTGACTGACAATAAAATCATTAGATTTAGTCTTTTGTAAAGGTTGAAATCGTTGCCCCATATTGTTTTCATTTCAGCGAACTAAATTTGTGCTGCAACTATTTTCGCGTAGCCAATTTTTTTTCTTGTTTAGCCGCTACTGAAGGTCTTTAAGACCACGGCTGGTTTATCTAGAAGTTTTTATTAATCATATTAAATATTGGATTTTTTTGCCATCTACGTCTGACGCTTAACTCATCTGGGGGTGCCATTTCCTAGTTTCGGTAGGTACTATGACTATTTTCAAAAGCATTTAATTTTTTTAACAACCTTAAAATAATAAGGAAAAATCTATCTAAGCGAATTATTTAATTTTAAAGCAAGGCTAATAGAAACTTTGCCTTTAGGCCAGTAGGCGGGTCACTCATAATAACTTACTTTATTTTATTACTTTAGCATTTAACTAAACTTCGAAATATTTTAAATATTGGTGTTTTTTTTTGTTTGCTGAAGATCAATGATAAGATCGTATCCTTCCTTTAATCTATTCTTTCCTCTGATGCAAGGCAAGGTTCGTGAAATAATTGGGTTGATATTGCACACAACACAAATTATATTTTACTAAATAATTACTGCTCACTACTATAATTACTACTTGAATTTTCTAATGCCCTGCACCAAATTATAGATAATATTTTGAGTACAAACAAGAGAGAAATTAAAAATTCATTTATACAACTGCATATTGTGAATAAATTACAAATCGATCATTTACACTGTGGATGTAACTTTACACGATTTTTATATATTTATTCAAATATATGATTTGCTAAATGTGAAAACATGTGAACATTTTTTTCTAAAAAACGTATAGAAATAAATATCCAATAAAGGAATAGAATAAATAATGTGAAAATATACATTTTTTTTAATATCACTCGCAACTGCGTGAAAGTAGGTAGCCGGACGCAAAGGAGCGTAATATTAACCAGCAACAAGATGTCGCAACTTAAATTAAAAATAAATTACCTTGGTTCTAGGGCTCGAGCACTGCACTATAAATCCCAAGTCAGTTGGCCACTGTAACACAGACACGAGAAATTCACCCAAACACTGCGACAAACATATTTTGAAATTCGAGCTCGAGCGGCGTTTCTGCGCGGGCGCAGACGGCGTTCGCTATACGCGGTAGAGCACGGAGTGAGTCCGCCACTGCCCCACCACTGTCACAGATAAGGACCACCACCACTGGGCCCTAATCCTTTAAGGAGTCTATGAACCTTTTTTGTGGTTACACCGTCGCGCCGAATTCCACATCTCATTAATCTGTGGTATACTAGTGGTGACATTTTTGTTTTGTTTTTGTAATCGGTACGAAAAAAATAATGATCTTATTTTCGCTTAGTACTAGGAATTAACTTTATTTTTTTAATATTACAATTATTAAATATAAGGATTAAAATTATTGTGTAACAATCAGCATTTATTGATACAATTGCACGAGACTGGCGTAAAGTGACAGCTGTGCTGTCGCGTTTCGTGCGGTGTGTAAGTAGCCGGTGGTCCATGGAGGTGGGAGGAGAAAGGAGGGCAGCGCATCTGTATAGCCTCTATGCGGATGTTTGTGGGCGTCGGTAGTCATGAAAATGGCTCCGGCTGCTCGTTTGCCCTCCTATATCATAAAAAAAAAAAGCAAACCAAACTCAAGTATTAGGTTATAAATTCATTTTCAAAGTCACATTACAGTATTAACAATGGCAGAACTGCGAAAGTGTAAGTAAAATGACGGTATTAAAATGTTATATCTTATATGTATGCAGTATTTTCAATGTTTCAATTAATAATTGTTTTTAGCTGATTTACATTCTTTCATTTGCCTTCATTGTTAGCTCTAGAAACAGCGATTCATAATAATGTGAATGATTCGTATAGTGCAATCACAGGCTATTGTACAATTTGAAAACAATGACGTTATAAGATCCCTACTACAAGTAACTCCCTAGTTAATACAGTTAAAAAGCCATAGCATGGGCATATAGCAATGGCAAATTTAATAAAAGGTGTCTTTTTATAGTATGAGGAGGCTAACGAGCAACCGGAGCCATTTTCATGACTACCGACGCCCATAAATATCCGCATAGAGGCTATACAAATGCGGAGGAGGAGAGGGGCAACCATTCTTCCTCCCAACACCGCACGAAACGCGACAGCCCAGCTATAACTTTGCGCCGGTTTCATATAAGCGAGAGGTACCTCCTCGGTCGTGCCGGCCCAATTCGGCTACATGCATGCATGCAGTGTGGCACTACATTTTTCTTAGTCGATACAGATAAATAAGCTATGATAGCAATGGTAAATTTAGTAAGAGGGCTATGCTTATCATGTGTCATGGGCCGGATTGAGCTGGCACTACCAGATGTACCTCCGCACACACGATGACGCCAAAGAGTCGGCTATGCTGTCGAGTTTCGTGCGGTGAGGCGAAAGGATTGCAAAATAAAAAGGATACGTGATGCAAAGTAAAAAATAAAAACGATAACCATGAATGGAATTTTTTACCTAATAATATTGTATCATTATAAATTTATAGTTTTTTTTTAATTAATTAATATAATGATAGACCCAATAAAGTAATTACAAATCCTAAACATCGAGATGACGTACATACATATTACCTAATTGATAAATAATTGCTCAAAGCTATTTCTGTCTACCCAAAACATGATAATTTGTATTTTCCCCTAATGGTAAACCAGGACGCTCGCAAACCGTACAAAACGAGACAGCATAGCTGTCAATTCACAGCAATAAGAAAATAACAACGCATCTGTTAGACCTCTGGTGTTGCGGATGTCTGTGGAACTTGGTGATAACATATCAGGTGATCCAACTGCTCATTTGCATCCTATACTATAAAAAATGTATGTGATTGTCTTAAATAAAACTATTTGTCGTACAACAATTTTGATTGGAAATTAATACGAATATCAAAAAATAGGTACATACCTACCTAAGGGGGTAATTGCTATAGCCTATTGTCACTTTCTAACTCATCATCATCATCTTATTGCAGTCCACTGTTGGACATAGGCCTCTCCCACAGCACGCCACTGGCCTCGATCTACGGCTAACCTTTCCCACTTCCTGCCCACAGCTTCGCGTATGTCGTCACTCCATCTAGTCACAGGGCGTCCTACATTACGTTTGCCGGTACGCGGTCTCCACTCCACTTTCTATCTAATGTGTGTTCAAGTCGTTCTAGCCGACTTCAGAGGTCATTTCTATACAGACTATCTGCGCAGGACACACCATTGTGCACAAGTGTGTGCGCAGACACAAGGGCACTCTCGTCTCCCTCATTCTTCTATTCCGATGGGGCGGCAGACCGACACGACCAAGATAAATCGAGCGCAGGGCGGATAATTCTCCGAGGCACCAGGCCTTTTATTTGAATTTGAAAAATCCCAATAACACTATTTGGTCCAGCCCCGAGACCTCACGCGACACGTCTGTGGTTGAACATGCTCACCACTCGACCACGAGACAGTCAAAGAAATCATTTGAGAGCACTCTTCTTGAGGTATGGCAATAACCTATGGCTCCTCCACTGCAGGTCTAAAAGCAACACCACGGTTTAGTGTGTAAGGGTTTAATAAGTACAAGATGACGCTGCTCCACTTTCGAGCCTTAGGATCTATCCCTAGACATCTATATCCCTCTATCCCTAGATACCTATATCCCTAGATGCCTAAATACCTAGATCCCTATCTGAGCATATGTTGCTGGGGAATACGTACATGACGTATTCCCCAGCAACAAAAAACTGGCTTTCTATTGTTGTTACGATGGTTATCAATAAGCGCGTTAAATACTGTTATCGAACGCCACTGTTCGTTCTAAATTGGAAGAGAAAGGTATTTAGTGGGTGGTTATTATATCAACAAAGATACCAATTTTATTCTGTGTTAACTGTGAGGTAGCTATTAAACCAATTAAGTTCGTTTTGTCTTCTTGTCTTGTTTTTTTTTCTCTGTTTTAGGGTTCCCTACTTCAAAATGTGCAGTCGAGTTACTAATGGGAACTAACTAATTATACCCAAGCCCCCCCTCGACGGATCTCCACCTTGTAGCGGTGAGGGGGCTTAGTAGCCGTGGCTTGAACCTACCATGGTGAACCAAGAGGGATCCCGGGTGCGGACGCGTCGGGTGGGCTTTGCCCAGGCCCGCTCTGTATGCGTCCATGGAGGAGGGGTCGCGGGAGGAGAGGT
>LUGF01022840.1:398987-413422 GCA_001625245.1 Calycopis cecrops | reverse complement strand
CCTAAGGAGGAAGAGTCTGGCCTTCTCACCGAGGCCAGCCTGTCGCTGGAGGCGCCCTGTTGCTTTTAGATCCGGGGCCTTCCAATCAAAGCGGCTGAAGGCACCCGCAGGGGCTTAGTCGGTAGGGGCGTACCAAACGCCGAGCCCGACACAGGCCCGGTTTCAAAGCCACCCAGGCTCCCGGGTATCGTGCGTAAATGCATCCCCTGCGAAAACAAAAAAAAAAAGGATACCCAAGCCACAAATCTAGAATAAAATAGAAATCACTTGCTAGTCAAATAATCTTTTAAACTTGGTAAAAATTTGACCAAGTTAGCCTTAATCTGGGATCTGGCGGTTCATGTAGTCTGATATGGCAATATAACAATAAGGAACTTAATAGTAGCTTTTTGGATTTATGAATGGCAATTATTTATAATTAAATAAAATGGCGTTGGAATAAGATTTGAATATACTTTGTCGGCGTCTCGCTGGAATCCTAATAAGGTCATACAATTTATAAATTAACAAATCAATAAAGCCTGCCACACACTATGCGTATACGGTAAGATTTGCGATGAAAACCGGTCTGTAGCCGTAGGCCGGCCAGTCGCCGGAGTGTCCTGTAGCTGACAGATTCGGGACACTCCATCACGTCTGCCGCAGGACCTCGCAGTGGTTTTTAGTCGGTAGTGCTTCACTATGTTCAGAGTCCGACACACCCTCCCGGTTCACCCAGGGCCGGTTGGACAGTGTGTAAAAGCTTTTTCCCAAAAAGTGGTATATGTTGTCGTGTTATAGTTTATACATCTAGGTATTTAGGTATATATTTAGTTTTAGTAAGATAGCGTTGGTGTCTGAGCTCATATCTGTCAATATCGCACTCTATACTGAACTCACACACACTACTCAAATCAGACATTTTACCGTCAGGTATCTGTAGGTACAGCCATATATTGAAGAATGGTTTTTATACGTAAATAAAATCTTAACGTATCTGCTTAGTGTGCGACAGCCTTAACGAATAATTAATTATTCAGCTGTCTGTTCCATGGTTTTAGAATGTATATTCATTTTATTAAAACAAGGCCCATTTTATTAAAGTGTAAACTGGTTTTCTTAAGATTTCATTAAAGTAATAGATATATAGGTAAATGTTTGAATTTAAAAGTCTTACTACTCCCTACTACCATATATGTTTTTTAAATTGTTTAATTAAAAAAATATTATTTAGGTATTTCATGAATTAATTGTCCTCGCCAATCTTTGATTTAACGACGAGACACGATCTTTATTTATTTATTTATTTCATTATGTACTTACACAAAAAAATACAAAATTGTATTATTATTTTAGTTTAGGAGAAGTACATGGGTGTGCTTATCTCTACAAGGGATCTCTTCCAGCCAATCCATCAGTTTTAAATTGAAAATTTAGAGCGGATAAAGGGACATAAGAGATACTAAGAAATAATCTAAGATAATAATAATAAGACCTTTTATGACACTAAATGATATTGCAAACTAAATATATTAACACTCAACTACTGATTTCTAACTACCATTAAAAAATAAGATAGAATCAATGACATTTTTTAATCTTCCAAAATACATTGTTTAAGTTTTTTCTTACGTTAGTCAACACTAACTTTTAAGTCTTGTCTCAAAATGTGTATTGCAGATACTTTAGGACCTAGATATCGAGATGTTCTTTTCCATTAAGGTCAATTATTATCACAATAATATTTCTAGAATAAAGATATAATGCGCATATTTCTCAGCAACAAAATTTTATTTTTCCAAAGCAATCATCATCATCAGCCTATTTTTGTCCACTGCTGGACATAGGCCTCCCCAAAGCAATACAATCTATCAAAATTCAAAGTGTAGTTAGATTCAAATGCCGAGCTTGAGACCAATTTTGCAATGAGTTAAAATTAATTGTTATTTGCTCTATTTTTGTTCCTACGAATCTTGCAAAATAAACGTTTATTTAATATTATTATTATTAATTACCGCCATCTCTTCTTTTTCGTGTCGTGACGTGTCTTTTTCGAACCCCGACCACCCGTGTTGCCACTTGTCCACGAACAATGTACAACAATAAAGTCGTAACCTATTCAGATATGAGAAGCATATGAGACGCCTGCCTACATTACACAATGGTCCCGATCGTATGTCAGACAAAAACAGTGTGAGGTCTTTGTTGAAATTTATAGCGGGTGGAGTATAGACGTTCACAGCGCCGGGTCCAGGGGGAGACTTAGGGGGGACTGTAGCAGCGGGCCCATAAGGCTTAAGATCATTTTTGTACCCACAAAAGGGCCCCCCTTCTCATCCCCAAAGTGACCAAGCGCCCGCGCCGCGTCGGGCCCCGCTAGAGCTTGGACAGAACTGGGCGTTCTGTCTGCGTGGCTCGTTATAATGGCTTAATTACGGGAATACGGGGTCTTATAATGGTTTTTTTTGCATCCGAATGGAGCCAGCACAAATGGGAAAGTACCGAACTGTAGTGCAGAGTTTTGTCAAATAGTGGGGCGCATATTAGATAATTAAGGCGGAAAGGAAAAATAATTTACTAGACTAATAAACTAAATAAGAAAATTTTCGCAAGTGGTTAGGGAGGCGCGACTTGAAAATGGTTGAGAAACCCTGCTCTAGTGTCACAAAATATCATTGATATTATGGTCGCTGACGCTGACAAGGCGACCAGCGAAAAAATTCGTACGATCATACTTTATTAGTACTAACGAAAGTAAGAGGAACCGCCAAACTGCGTGGCAGCGGGATTGGGCCGGCACGACCGAGATACTTCTCGCACACATGCAGTGTACTGCCGTGAAGTGACACGTTGCATGCCGTCGCGTTTCGGTTTGTGAGTAGCCTGTGGCTGGTAAGGGAAAGAGGAAAGGAGAGCAACGATCAGAGTGAAAGCTGTGCGGATGTCTATGGGCGTTTGCTATATATAAGAAAGGATGATAGCTTAACTTGTGACTGCATATCCTCTGAACGGATGCAGGCGTCGCTAGTTAGTCATCTGCCACTGTTTGTTTTCCGCTTATGATAAAAAACTGCTCTATTCAGAATAATTAGCGAATGGTATTTCAAAATTTAATATAAGTATAGGCTATGCGCGAGGCCAAGTCCGTGACTTTTTGAATGGAGCACTGTTTTATTCATAAAAAACTTATTTTATTTTGCAACGCAGTCAATTATGACGTCTATACAGTTGCTACACACTTTCATCATAGTTATTATTTCTACATTACCCCCACCCCGTAAGAATGTTGGGAATCTCGTATGTAACCTATTTTTTATTTTCCGACAATGCATTGTAATTATTATAAAAAGAATTCTAATACGCCACGTCATCTTTACTTTCTTAGGCTTAAAAGATCATCTCATATTCAAATATGGCCAATGGAGGGAGGAGAGAGGGGGGCAACGCATCAGTATGGCCTATATGAGGATTTCTATGGGCGGCGGTAGTCATGAAAATGGCTTCGATTTCTTGTTTGCCCTGTATACTATAAAAATAAAATAACCGAGCCATAGATGTAGATAACTCTTTAAGTATTAATTAATTAATTAAAAATTAATTAATAACCAAATGGAGAAGCGAAAACAATCGTCTTTATCACAAAAGGCAGCCAAATTCGGTGGAGGATGCCGTAGCTAAACACGAATGCAATTCAGCTACGGTATTATACACGCACACAAAAATAAATCTCTCATCGCGTGTCTCCGAAATGGACCATAAGTTTACCTTTGGAAGAGGAGAACTCCTGTACTGCGCCTGCTGGCCTCACAGTTAGTTAAACTTACTCAAATATGGCTTCAACAGTATCTTGCACTTTCATCTCTGAGTAGCTTGGGTGCTTTGCAATTGGTAGTGTAAAATCATTGGTAAGTTCATGAATCCAACACGACAGAAGTGCTACTCCTATACACAAACATGAAGTTTCTTTTCTTAGAAGAAGAAGGAGCAACTGTGGGCGGTGCGAATTAAAGATGGCAACACATTTGCACAGTCACCAGCAGGGAATGTTAATTGGTTTTTTGTCTACAATATAATAAAAAATGCTGAATTATTTATATAATTTTAACTATCATCATAACTACTATATTATTATTTATTAGTATATAATATATATCGTATTATTAAGTACCTATTGTAAGTATAGAATCATTACATATTATGTTAAGATGTATATATTTATATAAGTATGTATTTAGTGTATATATTTATGTATATTGTTTTAATTTGTGTAAAATTAAGAACTTATTGTACACGCTAAAATTGTGTTTCAGAATGCATATTTTCCTGTAGTAGGACTACTGGAAGAAATTCCACTATGGAATAAGTAGTGCCTTTGTACAATTTAATAATATTATGTTTATAATATATGTTACCTGTGTACAATAACTATTAAATAAATAAAAAAAACCTCGTCTTACCGTTCATCAAAATATGCCAATCGTCATTGATCCTTCGTCATCATCAACGTCATAAAAGGAGTTACATAGTTTTGTCAGCAACAAAGACAGATCTGAAGAGGACGAAGACACAAAAGTAAGAAGTCTAAAATGTAGGTTTCAAGTATCACTCTCAAATAGAGAGCTGACGTCATTTCGTCTAATCTTCCTAACTACGTGTTTCCGTAGTTTTCACTTAGCTTAAACGGTCACTTACTTCTAGAAATAAGACATAATGCAGTAAGTAATATCAATCAAATAATTAAACTGAGTAAAAGAATACGAAACCAAATATTTCCCATAGTATCTACTTTCTTGTTACACAAAAGCCACGACCTAGGAGTAAGCATGTGGTTAGCAAACGTGGTCCCCTGTCGGGCCAAACGAAAATTGGGATTTTTAAATTTCCAATAACAGTCTGGAGTTAGGAAGTTGGTGGTGTTACACCCCAGTTCCACGTAGAGTATGTAGGGCCGTCGGTCTTGCGCCTGGTTTTACTCGTGTCGGATTATAGAATAGGAGAATGAGGGAATAGTCAGTGCACTTGTGTCTGCTCACACACTTGTCTGTCCAGCACAGATGGGACAGTTCCATAAAGTTAGTCGTCGTCGCTGCAATTCAGCTGATGATGTTATTACCGTAAGCGTATTATAGGCATACAATTTCAGGAATGCTGCTGAAACCTTAAGGAGGAGCTCTGAGCTGAGTGCAATGGGGACATGTTCATATCCTGACCCCTGGCCCCAGTACCTACTCCAAAGGAGCACGCCCTCAATGTGTCCGAATCGGTGTGTCCAGTTGCCGCCGTCTGCTGATTCAGAGACACGGGTGGACCCGTCAGCTAAGCTGCTGTTAGTTTGACCTCTCTCCCCAAGGCTGTCTGGCATGGAATTGGATTGGGTAGGGGGATCGCAAAGGATCAGTCCCTCCACCACGGCAAGGTGGCAGCATCTTCGGGGAAGATCGCGTTTAACCCAACATAATATCTAACTTACTCTATCTATAAAATCGGCGTGTATATCTGTTCAGGTTGTAGGTAATGATCCGTTTTGTTGGTTGAACTATTCGTAACAAGGCGAGCGAGTGCAACTATGTTACACAAATCGTTTTCAAGGAAAATGGCGAAGTAAAGTTTTATGTACGCGCTGGTCGTGTCAAAAGTCTATTTAAGTATTTATTCATAGATATCTTCTTTCTTTATATCTCTATGTATTTATTTATTTTAAGTATAGAATTCACACTCACACATTCACAGTCCCGTACTTGAGTTATTAATTTATGCTAAAATCAATTTTTTATGGTATAGGGGGCCAACGAGACGTCGGAGCCATTATCGCGAAAACCGACGCCTATAAATATCGGCTTAGAGGTTGTACAGATGCGTTGCTCTCTTTCCCCCTTAATGGGCCTCCAGCTACTCACACACCGCACGAAACGCGACAGCACAGCTGTCACTTAACGTCTGTATCGTGAGGTGTAAGCTAGAGGAACCTTCCGTGTCGTGCCGGCCCAATTCGGCAGCGTGACATTACCTCTTACTTATATATTACTAGCTTCCGCCCGCGGCTTCGCCCGCGTGGATTTCGGATTATAAAAAATCCCTATAAATTTTAACTTATTATGTTATTCTGATATGAAAGCTATATTACTGTAAAGTTTCATGAAAATCCGTTCAGTAGTTTTTGTGTGAAAGAGTAACAAACATACTTACAAACTTTCGCATCTAAAATATTAGTAGGATAATATAATGCTAATATCATATTTATAGTTAGCACAGTCTGTACACTGACCTTTTTCGGGTGTTGTTTGAGTTTCTGGATTGTTGCCTTTGTTTGTACACCAGTTTAAGGCGTCGCAATTAAAGAAACTGCTTCAACTGCTCGTTTGCTTCTTGCTATAAAAGAGTTATGCAAGAGACTCGATTACTGTCTTAGTGCTAATGTATGGTCATCATACCAACTACCCTCTCTGTAGTTAGGTATATGAAGAGGATGATATAATTAATTGTTTCTTGTTATAAAATTATCTAAAGTTAATCTAAATATTATTATTGGTTAGATTAAATATTATTATATAAATTATTATATAAATACCTGTAGTAGTTGTTGTTAAAACTGCTCTTTGTACGAGCCGGATTTTCTCATCGAGGATTAGAAGATTATTATTTTTATGCGATTTAATTCGTTGCGGGTCCCATGACAGTTTTAGACTCCCTACGATCTTCAAGAGTCCTCTTGGTTGCAGCTGTCGATACTGGCGACACAGAATCTACTGGGGATCCGCCCTTATAAACAATAATATGATATCAAGCTACTGAGATCATCCAAGGTCAAGGATAGCCACATTCTTGCTCTTCACTCGTAATGTTTATTGGCAATTCTAATAAAATGTGACCTTACTGTTTGCTGAAATTGCCTGGAGACGAGATCCTAGCTCGGGATGACGTGTAATGGGCAGATTTCATTCGGTATGCGGGGTCGATACACCCACGTAAATGTAGCTATTAATTTAGACGAAAGTGCGAAATACCTGGTAATACATTGTGCGACGAGGGAGGAAATTAAAAACTAGCAGCGCATCTGCAGGACACCTGATTTTGAGGACGTCTATGGCCGGCGGTGGTCACAAACTACCTGCTCGTTTGCCCCCTATTACATTAAAAAAATCTTACGACGTGTCTTCCGAAAATATTTCTTATGGTAGAAATCCCGTAGTTGTAGCACTTTCCTCCTGCATTGAAAAATTATTTTTCTTCTAAGTGAAATGTCAGAGCTTTTTTCTCCAGCTCTACATTGAAAAAGTATATACTTTCGTTATAGGTAGTTGAAAAACTAATTTCTTCATTATCAGTTTTGCAACACACACTACACACTATTATATTTCGCAATCACCCTATAACTTTTACAAATATGATGAACCTATTAGATTTTTTGAGAGGCAAGAAATAAAGAACATATAGTACGTTAAATACATTGGACCAACATTTGGGTTGATCAGCCGTCAGGTTAAAACTGAAAACTAATCAGACTGGTGTGATTTTATTAAAAGATTCTAGTTGCAGTGTGTCATTTGTCATAGACCTCTTTGCGATTATTTCAATCTCTACATTTTCTATCGGCTGATATTTTTCCCATAATCACTCATAATATATAACGTTACCTGACGCAAAAACATTGCGCTCAGTGATCGGAACGCTTCCGACTGGTATTAGCTCTGCGAATTGTGTTGGTTGCGTGATTCACTTCAAAAACCATTACACTCGAACACAAAAAGTGAGCAGATCGAATTACCCAAAGTGGCCGACGTTTGAAAAGAAAAGTTATTGGACGAAGATCGAATAAATTACAGGTTTATTAAAAGATCTCTATCATCATTATCAAGATACTGTGGATCCCCCTTGATGATGCCACCTCGCTGGTGGTGGTGATGGTGGCGGGGTTAGCGTACCTCTGTGGTCTGTAAAGCTATGCTGGGCTACCCATACCGGACAAGCTTGGGGGAGAGGCCAGACAAAGAGCAGCTCAGCTGGGGGGACCTCCACACGTCCATCTGAATCAACAGACGGCGGCGTTGAGTGGTACAACTGCCGAGTCGATTCGGACAAATTGGTGGCGTACTCCTTTGGAGTATTGGCACCAGTGGTCAGGATGGGAACCTGACTTCATTGTACGGTTCGAACGACGTAGTAGAGACTGTTCAGAGGCAACCGGACAGTCCTCAAGGAGGAGAAGTCTGGATTTTTCAGCGAGGCCCGCCTGTTGCTGGAGGGATCCTGTTGCTTGTAGATCCGGCAAGGGTTTAGTCGGTATTGCTCTAAGTGTCGAGTCCGACATAGGTTTAGAGGCCACACGGACTCCTAGGTATCAAACGTAAATATATTCCTCTATTTTAACAAAAATGTTTAAATATACAATCTATATTTTTTCAGAGCTAAAAGAACTTATAAAATGATTAACAACAAAACTTAAAAAAAAAATATACTTCACTAGAAGAATTCACTAGATTCGATAAATAATTTTATGAATTTTAATCGCTGCAATAAATAAATGTAAAACAAGCAATCATAGAAACAGAGGCCGTAGAAGCTTAAATCTCAAATTTTAAAATTCTAAACTGGAAACTTAGCACAGGTTTCTAGTAGGTACAGCGTTTTGAACTAATATAATATTTTCCCTTGCCAACGCTGCTAAAGATGTTTCACATCAAACAGTTTCATCTCATCTCCTCCAATCAGAGCTACTTAAATTTTGATATGTAAATCTCTTAGTACATTATTTAATGCCCCATTTACGACCAGTTTCCGGGCGCGGGCGCGTTGGCTGCGAGATATTAGATAATTTATAGGACAACAGGAGCTATTGTTCTTTTTGAGACGTAAAAATACAAGTTTTTATATATTTGGTCTGGCCATAAATACTGTTATAATTAAAAGTAAAAAAATTTTACATTTGAATTTAGAATCTGTCATTTTTATACGATTGTTCATTGTGTTTTCTCATTTTGGCGCCAATTCATTTTACAATATTTTGCGATATTAAAATGGAGTAGAGTAATAAAGAGAACAAAATCGCTATGATTACATTACACAAAGTAGGTATGGAGCCAAATACAATTTTTAAAACTCTCCATACACTTGGAGAGTTTTAAAAATTGCATTTGGCTCCATACCTACTTTGTATTAGTCAAATGTTTGTGTACAGGGCTATTAATAGGTACAATGAGACTTCCTCTGTTTGTGACAGAGAAGAACCTGGCCGTCCACGTAGTGTTCGTACGAAAAAGATGGTCAAAACAGTAACGGAAAGAATTCGAAGAAATCCTGTCCGAAAACAAAAGATTTAATCTGGGGAAAAAAGGATATCACCTAGAACCATGTCGCGTATTTTAAGACATGAGTTAGGACTTGCAGCCTATAAGGCATTTCTTAACTGATAAATTAAAGATGCATAGGGTGATAAAATCGAAACAACTACTGAAGCGGAACGCAAGGGGAGGTCACAGAAAAATAGTTATTTACGGATGAGATACATACATACATACATACGATATTATAGCAAGGTTGTGCAAAGTTATTAACAGCTACAGTGACCAAATTGATATACACCACGATTCCCTGTCTAAAATAAAAACAACAATTCATAAGTGTCTTGCTCTAGAGTAGGTATTAAGATTCTGAAATGTTTAATAGATATTTTACCTACACTTTTTTTTTCTTTGTTAATACTAACATTTATAAGTTATATTAATTAGTTGATGTATTTTTTAATATATACTTAGGTTTTTTTTTGTACAAAACTCAATATGCATGCTGAGTTTACCTATAAGTGATTGTTACACAATAATTAATATTTTGTTATGTAGATGCTAAGTTTACCTTTTAAAAGTGTATACAATCGTTGGTGAACCAATTAAATAAATAAATAAATAAATAAATGAGAAATTTTTTGCAATTGAGCAACATTTTACCAAACAAAATGACCGTATTTATGCTCAAAGCTCAAAGGAACCTTCTCAATTAGTTGACAGAGTGCAACGTGAGCAATCCGACTTCATTGATGGTTTGGTGGGCTGTTAGCTATGAAGGATTGACTGGGTAATATTTTTGTGAAATAGGTACCGAAACAGCGACACAAGTGTATCAAGATACCATTCTTGAGATGCTAGTTACGCCTCTTAATAACACCATGTTCAATAACCAAGTATGATCTTTCCAGCAAAACTCGGCCGTATAAATTATTGAGAACAAATTTTGACAATGAACACTGACTGAAAATATACACCTTTTCCAAGGATGTGGCGGCTAGAGGAGTGGACAAACGACAACGCTACAGTGCAGCATAATTCTATATTCCAGTTTCGTTGCCCGACGAGTACTCATAACAATCCCATGAAGCTCTATTGGGCTACATTTCGCTTCCACAGCATAAGTCAAGGTCCGAAAAAAACTTCCATCGCCTCGCCTAAATTAATGAAATACGATGAAAAATGTATGTGTAACATAAATATGCTCACAATACCACGCCAGCTCGCTAACGGCGAAGGCGGAGATGTGATAATATACCGTTATAAAAATAAGACCTCAAATAATTCAACAGGCCTCTTCCAAAAGCCCCTTTCTGCGACCATATCATGTATCCACAACATTTCCACGTATGTTGCGTGCGAGACACGTGCGCGCCAAGATCATGTCTCGCCATAAAAGACCAGCTCGAATTATGTGCTTCCGCCTCATTGTGTGCGCAAAATTATATTGTAAACCGCAAGGTTGGTGTTGGGGAAAGATATTCTGTGTTGCAAAGTTTGGTAAGGGGGCAACAGTACCCAATAGGGCACTGGTGTGAACTTATCATGTCGTGTTGTGTTGTGATGTTTTTGTTGTCGTTGCAAAGTTAGGTTAGGGGACAACAGAACCCAATAGGGCACTGGTGTTAACATATGTCGCGTTGTGTTGTGCTATTTTTGTTGTTGTTGCAAAGTTAGGTTAGGGGGCAACAGAACCCCCACTGGTGTTAACATATGTCGCGTTGTGTTGTGCTGTTTTTGTTGTTGTTGCAAAGTTAGGTTAGGGGGCAACAGAACCCAATAGGGCACTGGTGTGAACATATGTCGCGTTGTGTTGTGCTGTTTTTGTTGTTGTTGCAAAATTTGGTAAGTGAGCAACAGAACCCAATAGGGTACTGGCATGAACATATTTCGTGTTGTGTTGTGCTGTTTTTGTTGTTGTTGCAAAGTTAGGTTAGGGGGCAACAGAACCCAATAGGGCACTGGTGTGAACATATGTGACGTTGTGTTGTGCTGTTTTTGTTGTTGTTGCGAAATTTGGTAAGTGAGCAACAGAACCCAATAGGGTACTGGCATGAACATATGTCGTGTTGTGTTATTCTGTTTTTGTTGTTGTTGCAAAGTTTGATAAGGGGGCAACAGAACCCAATAGGGCACTGGTGTGAACATATGTCGTGTTGTGTTGTGATGTTTTTGTTGCTGTTGCAAAGTTTGGTAAGGGGGCAACAGAACCCAATAGGGCACTGGTGTGAACATAATAATATGTCGTGTTGTGTTGTGATGTTTTTGTTGCTGTTGCAAAGTTTGGTAAGCATAGAGAACAGGCCCCAGTAGGGAACTGGTGTGCACATGACGTTTTGTGTTGTTATCGTTGATGTCAAAGTTGTCAATGCAATGAAACTACATATTATCATAATATAAGCCAACTCGGGGCTTTATTTCCTACTTTTTTCTAAGCAAAAATGCTATACATGCGAAAGTATGTATGTATGTATATGTTTGTTGTTCTTTCACGAGAAAATCTGACGAATTTTGATGTAGACATAGATTACTAGATTGCTATAACATAATTTTACTTTTCAACCCAAAAAAACAACCCTGTGTCACAATGCAGGCCATGAAAGAAAGAAAGAAAGAAAATATTCTTTATTGTGCACATAAACAAACATAGACAAATAAGTATAGGTAAAAATTTCCATACAATGTTCATAATATGTTCATGTACACAAAAGGCGGTCTTATTGCTTTAAAGCAATTTCTTCCAGACAACCTTTGTGTGCATGAAAGAATACTTAAAAACTAGCGACATTAGGACATTACAAAAAAGATAAAAAGGAAAAAAAACGACTAATTACACTAAACAAGATCAAAATTAATATAACAAACAAATGAAAAAAACAAAAGCAATTTTTAGAAAAAATATTTTAATTTCAATACACGTACATAATATTATAAATGAATATAATATAACTACATAAACATACAAATAAATTACTTAATAACTCACAAATATATATTAATAACAATATAATATTAATATATACATATACCTACATACATGCCATGGAGAGGTTAGGAAGAGAAAACTTGTAAACTTTGAAAATTTGCAGATGCATCGCGGACACAGCTTGTCATTAATTTACCCCTACCAAGCGTGCGTAAAGAGAACTATGTTTGGATCGCACCTAAGACGGTAACGTAACTGCGTCTTCAGCAACATCTCCTGGTTAGAGTTCTCAGATAAGAAGACTAGATTCTTGGGTTATAGTCGGCTCAATTTTTTTTTTTGATACAAGATATGTTGAATTTCAAAATTTAATTTAAAGGCTAACTAAAGGTGTCTTTTCTTGTGCTTTTACTCTATTTCTTTTAAATATCTGTTTTTGTCCTCACACAAAATATCGGGATAATCCCGGCATATTCCGCCTGAATAAATCCTCAACATTGAATGGCTCGTGGTCTAGTGGTAAGCGTGTTCAACCACAGACGTGAGGTCCCGGGTTCGAATCCCGGGTCGGACCGAAAATTGTTATTGGGATTTTTCAATTTCTAATAACAGTCTGGAGTCAGGAAGTTGACGGTGTTACTACCCCGTGCCTCGGAGAGCACGTTAAGCCGTCGGTCCTGCGCCTGACTTCTTACCGGTCGTGTCGGATTGCCGTCCCATCTGAATATGAGAATGAGGGAATAGAGAGTGCACTTGTGTCTGCGCGCACACTTGTGCACTATAATATGTCCTGCGCAGAAGGCACGTCTATATAGACGGCCGTCGTAGCCGAAATCGGCTAGGACGACATTATTATTATTATTATTCCGCCTATCTTGCAACCATATTCCCGCTACTTGTAACATTGCAGGAGTACCGGTTATTGTCCTCACCTTGGACCAATAAATCATCTTCCCGAACGCTGCTACTTTCAGAACCTACTGTATATCCACAGGGAATGGGGGTCCGTAGTCACAGCGACCAAAATTATCCACCATTCGTTCTCTACGCAATAATCCTTCGAACGCCAATTTCACCATTCCGGGGAATTCCAATGAAAAAAAATATCACAATACATTCCTGCATAGCTATGTCTCGAGTCAAAATAACTTTTGTTATAATTTCCAGTGAGTTATGGTGTGATTATACGGTGTAGTGCCAGTTAAGAAACATGAAGTAAATCTATACTAATAATATAAAGCTGAAGAGTTTGTTTGTTTGAACGCGCTAATCTCTGGAACTACTGGTCCGATTTGAAAAATTCTTTCAGTATTAGTTGATTTTTTTTTATAGCATAGGAGACAAACGAGCAATTAGGTCACCTGATGTAAAGCAACGCCCACAGACATCCGTAACACCAGAGGTCTAACAGATGCGTTGCCGACCTTTGAGGAAAGAATATGCTCTTTTTTTCAGAGAGGAAGGCTAGACTATTTTTTAACCGGCTGTGGTAATAAAATGGATTCACGTAAACGAAGTTGCGGGCGTCCGCTATGTAGTTATACTGAGGCTTATGTCGAGAGAAATCTTGAGAGAATCTTTCTTTATAGTATAAAGGGCCAAGGAGGCAAACGAGCAATCCGAGCCATATTCCTGGCTACCGATGGACATGGCCATTCGCACAGAAGCTATACAGATGCGTTGCTCTCCATTCTCCTCCCTCCTACACGGGTCACCAGCTCTTTACGCCAGTGTCGTGTAAACGAGAGGTAATTGCCCGGTCGTGCCGGCCCAATTCGGCTGCTTGCTTGCACCTCTTATAACATACACGAGAGCGCAGGTTTATCCCCTTTTCTCATCTGTTACTTAAAGGTTAATGAATTATTATTAATTAACTGTAAAATCCCAAGTACCATGTTTGGGCATACGTACAATACGGATGTAGGTTCCGGGAAAGATCAAGACATCATTACCGGATCGATCAGGCATTGTCTCAAGGTGGTGTCAATTGCCTTCGCAACTGGGTTTGAATAAAGAGACTAATGTGGAGGAAATCTTGATCTGAAGGATCTTGATATTATGTGGCTTAATCTCGACGTAATACTAGGGCGATTTCGTTTGTTCCTTGTGCGTACCAAGTCATTTTTATATTTTCCCTCGGGCTCCCTGCGTTCATATCAGGTTGTGGTTGCCGCTGTTGATACTGGCAACATAGGAATAACAAAGGGGAACGAATGTAGGTGGACCATGCCAGTTAAAAAAAAATATGACTC